>JADRCD010135491.1:0-23473 GCA_019843815.1 Montemys delectorum | reverse complement strand
AGTTGTGAATTAACTCATGAATAGATAATAAAATTGTGATAAGCATATGTATGTGTGTGTGTGTGTGTGTGTACGTGTAATGTTCAAATTCAATTTTTTTTCCTTCCTGGTGAACCAAAGCCTCTATATTTATAGAAAGTTTCATTGTTTTCAACAATTCTCCTTGAATTTAAAATTAATTTTTTTCTTATATGGTATATTAAGTATTATAGATTTTCTGTCTATTTTTTCCTTTTTTTTAAACCTCTTTGTTTCTCATTGCTAAAAATATGACCTTTGATGTAGTGCATATTTTTCTTTTTATATAGTTTGATATGGGTTGTTGATATTTCATACAGGTCTTAGTAAGATTTGATTTATATCTGGTATTTATCATTTGGTTAAACTTATCAATTTAATTCTTTTTTTTTTCTTTCTCTTTTCCTATAGTAATTTGAGTTTGGTGAATCGATTATAATTAATATATATTTCTGTTTTCCAAGTTCAAATATTCTTTATACTATTGTCTAAAATTAATTTACATATATGTTAAATATAAAATGTACCAGACATTTCATTTTAAAATATATTCATATTTATAAAGTTATTAAACATTTTCAATATTTTTCATTATTCTCTTTGTTTACATGGTTTAATCTCAAAAAGCTTTTTAGTATTTGAAGGTCTTTCTTTAGTAAATGTGAAAGTCCATACTAGTTTTCAGTTTTTACCTTCAAAAACTATTTTTTTTTGTTTCTCTATGACCTTTATTTTCTCTTTTACACTATATAGAATTCTTGGAACACTTTCTTATTTGAAATTTGCAACTCTATAACTGAAGAGATGGCTTATCGATCAAAATTACTGAGTACCTGATTTCATATTCTAATTACTCCTCTAAGAAGCTGAATATACTTCCAGGCATTCCTATCAAGCCCAGCACTGACTGGTTCAGAAATGGATCACTGGAGATGCCAACCTACATCTGAGTTCACTGAAAGACCTTGACTCAATGACACAAAGCAGAAAATGGTAGAGAAGTTTACCCAACATCATCCTTTGGCTTCTACATGCTTGTACAGTGGAGCATACACACACACACACACACACACACACACACACACACACACATACACACACACACACAAATCTTTTATTCCATTTCTGATTGACACTTATTTTTAGCCATGTATGACTGCTTCTTGAACCATTAATATCCATGTTTTTGCTTCTGTCTTTCACTGCTTTCCACTTACTTTTCACAAGTTTTGTGAAGATTTGCCTAGATGTACCTTATATTTTTCTCAGTAGGTATTTGCAATCATGTTCTGATTGTTTAGCTTGATATATATATATATATATATATATATATATATATATATAATATGTTTAGTTTTGAAAGTTTCTTTCCTATATATTTATGTAGAAATGTATTTCAAGTATTATACCAAGACCACTGCTTCTTTATCCTTGATGCACACCGTTACATAGAGATTGCATCTTTGAGCAAAACCTCATCTATCCCTAACATTCTTTTGTTTGTTTGTTTGTTTTCTATCATTTTCTTTTCTTAGAATTTTAGTATAAAATTTTTGCAATGATTTCTCTTATAGAACATTATTTTTGATTTTTAAGTTGTATAATCTACTAAGTATTTCATGAAATATGTTTTACTATTGTCAAGATTATATACTTCAGGATCAGGATGCTTTAGTCACCTTTATTTTTTTACCTCTTAAGCTCTGTTAAACTATCAAAATCTTTGAACTACAATTGTGTCCTCAGCATGTAGCTGAGGATTCTGATTCAAATCAGAACATCTCCTGTAGGGTAAAAATGGCAGAGAATGTTGGGCTTACTTCAATATTTTACCTTGTCTTTGACATATTGGCCCTTTTAGTTTGGACAGCTTTGTTTGTTCTGTGATTATTTTAGTCAGTTCACCTTATTTATTTAAATTGTTTACTTATCCTCTATGGTTATTTTTGTTGTATTTATGTAAAACAAGGTTTTCAGTCATACTGAACAACAGAAATCCTGTACTTGTGTACATTTCATGATCGGGTACAATTTTGTTAAAAAGTATTTTTATAATACTTAGATATAGAAATAAAAACTACTTCAAAAGATTATATAGAACATGCACACATATTTTTAAAGTAGCCTTCATTTTCAAATTGTTGCCTCCTTTTTTCTATATATGTAAACACAAAACTGTCAAATATATACCCAACCCAGAATGATTCTCACTTCAAATGCCAGGACAACTGCATTATGCTGCTTATTAAACCTAAGAAAATAGAATTTTAATTATTTCCAGTATATTAATCTTATTTTATATATATGGTGAATTGCTTGTGCGTATTTCTATGTACCACCTTTGTTCCTGATGCCCAGAGAGCCAGAAGAATATGTAGGAACCCCTAGAACTGTAATGCTGACAGTTAAAGCCAGGCTTTAAGGAGGGAGCAGCCAGTGCTCTTAACCACTGAACAGTGTCCCCAGCCCCAAACTACTTTGTTTTAAGTAAGTACATTTGATCTTTTATTCTTTTATGCCATAAATATTTTCTATATATCTTCTTAAGTGTTAAATTCATCCAGGTCCCATAGAATATTTATATCTGTTTGACTGTCTCAAGAAGTATCTTAGGATATATTTCTTGAACAAACAATAAAGTAGACAAAAACTAACCACTAACCGCCCATTTGTAATTAAACTTTATACTAAAAAAAGTTTTGCTATTTTTCATTTCAGGAAAAGGTTTTCAGATAATTTTTCTCAACTTATTTCAAAATGCATAGTAAAATTTGTACTTGTAACCAAGAAGCTAATTAAATGGCTTAAAATTAGTATGTTTATTCATTTTTATTAAAACATATCACTATGAATTTCATTCAGGTTTCATTCCTAGTCAAAATAATCACAGGATTATTTATATTAGTTTAGGCATTCAGATGCAACCTTAGCTAAATAAATGTTGGTGTCAATGTGTCATTGTGGTCCACACTTTTAATCTGGGGGGTAGTTGGAGAGATAGGCATAGCTCTGTGACTTTGAGGCTAGCCTAGTCTACGTAAAGAGCTCTATGACAGGAAGAGCTACATAGAAAGACTTTGTCTCAAAACTACAGCAACAAGTAGCTTGGTAGCTGAAAGAACACACAATATATATCTAAGAATAAACCTAAGTATAAGGAAAGTTGTTTCATATCTTTTTAAGTTTTGCATCTAGTTGACTATCTTAAGATACATTAGGCCTTTACATCTATTTCCCTTCATTTCTGAAAAGGCTTCCTTACTTCTATTTCCCATTTCACCTCCACTTTCACCTTAGGCTGTAGATAGAGCAAGTGATTAGATGCAGAGTAAATGGCAGTCATGGATAATGTAATTCAAGATCTTACATAGAGATTGGACCATGAAAATGAACCCATAATTATATGCTTCTATTCCTCTACCTCTCACCAGAAACTGACCCAACTCTTGCAGGGATGGTCATTTTATTCAAACAGTAAATTGTTTAATGTATTTCTACTTGGAGCAAGAAAATGGGGAGAGGGCACCTTGTTTTACCTGCAAGATCATCCAAACAATCTCTGGCATTCAATGAGGTGACAAATATCCCATCTAGATCAAGCATACTTCTTGGGATAGTTGGCGAAATAATAAAACTGTCTTTTGTAATATATGGCTATATTTCATGATTGCTAATTTCATTGCTATGACTAGAATTAAAAGCAATGTGTAATGAAAACAAATACTATTAACCATATTTTGAGTAATTTTATTATAAAATGAAAGATATCTGATTGGGAGGTGTCTTGCCTATCTCAGAGATATGATTAGGTTTAATGTATTTAACTGCACATGGACTGCTGAAAACAAAGGAAAGCAAGGAGTCTTGCTGATGATCCAAGGGATCGAAAATACAGCACAGAGTAACTAGGATAGCTTAATGACCCCTCTTTGGGAGCAAGGTTAATTGGGCACCTGTTCAATATTCTAGATTTTAGATAGATTCCCCAATGGATCAATTTCTGTTCTGTCTCCCCAAATATGAGGGCTTCATGAAATTCAAAATAATTTAGAGTCTTATGGCTATCAGATGTCAGAAAATTAAGTATAAACTGTTAGGGTTGCTTCAAGGGAGTAAAGAACACAGAAGCATCAAGGCTTAAAGGGTAAATAATAGGATAAAATGCGTTAAGATGGGGAGAGAGGTAGGAGGGCAAAGTAGAGGAAAAATATGCATGAGTTAAAAAGCAATTATCCTATAACTAAAATGGTAATACTCATATTAAATACCACATGATAAAAATGAAATTCCTATTGCCAGAAATGTGTTATGTCTCGTGGCCTTTTCAGCTGTTGAGGTCTATAGGCCCTCAAACATCATGTAGTACTGCCAATCTATGGGTTACCCTCCATAACCTGCTTGTAAGAACCTATTGCTGAAAACTTCATATAATTGAGTACAGAACATTAGAGACCATTGCAAGTAGCAGGCAAAGTATAAGACTGAAGGACAGTGAATGAATACAAGGAAATAGCGTTTTCTGGATAAGAAATAACATTTGCACATATGAACTGACAATAATTGTGACAGCACATACAAAACACCTCTCACTAAAGAGCTATGGGGAATTGATAGCTGCTGGAAGAGGGATAGACATTTTCTTTAATATTGTTCCCTCTGATAAATAGGTCATGTTTATTGAAGGCACACAACAAGAATATACAGATTATACAAATTGAATTTGATGGATAAGGAAACAAAAAAGTAATGAGATAAAGTTAGTTGGGTAGGAAAGGTAGACAGGATCTGGGAGTTGGACAGAGAAGTGGATATAAGCATAAATTTAGAAATAAATTTAAAGTTTAAAATGGTCATTAATTTGTAAAATAAATTCTATGCTAAAATCATTAATTTTTTAAAAAATGGATATTTTATTTATTTACATTTCAACTGTTATCCCCTTTCTGGGTTTCCCCTCCACAACACAAACCCTATATACCATCCCCCTCCCCCTGCTTCTATGAGGGTGCTCCCCCACGCACCCACCCACTCTCACCTCACCTCCCTAGCATTCCCCTACACTGGGCCTTCAAGCCTTCATAGGATCAAGGACCTCTCCTCCCACTGATGCCAGATAAGGCCATCCTCTGCTATATTTGCAGCTGGAGCCATGAGTTCTCTTTGGTTGGTGGTTTAGTCCCTGGGAGCTAATAAGGTCTAGTTGGTTGATATTGTTGTTCTTTCTATTGAGTTGCAAACCCCTCCAGTCTTTGCCCTAACTTCTCTGTTGTGGTCCTTGTGCTCAGTCTGATGTTTGACTGTGAGCATCAACCTCTGTATTTGTCAGGTTCTGACAGAGCCTCTCAGGAGACAGCTATATCAGGCTCCTGTCAGCAAGCACTTCTTGGCATCAGCAATAGTGTCTGGGTTTGGTGTCTGCATGTGGGATGGAACCCCAGGTGGGGCAGTCTCTGGATGCCATTTCCTTCAGTCTCTGTTCCACTCTTTGTCCATATATTTCCTTTAGAAAGGAGCAATTCTGTTTTAAAAATTTGGAGATGAGTGTGTAGCCCCATCCCTCAACCGGGGACCCTCCCTAATTCTGGATATGGTCTCAACAGGTTCTCCTTCCCCTTTGTTGGGTATTCCATCTAGTTAAAATTATTAAGACTTATAAAAAATGAGAAAGTTATTGGCTTTTTGGCTTCAAAGACTTAATGTTGTTAAAATGTTCTTAATAATAATGAGAATTCCATACAAAAAAATTTAGAGTAACAATGATTTGCTTCAATAAGTTGACTCTTGGGTATTATATCCAATAAATAAAATAATTTCAAATATATATAAGCATTCCTATACCAGTGAATTGTTAAAATGTATAATCAAACTAATCATTTTTATACATAAGGGTAAAGAAGTAAAATATGATATGTAGGGGATATTTTCATCCTTAAAATATTGAGATCCTATAATCTAGTATAATATAGATGAACCTAAAAGACATTATGCAGAGTGAGCTAAGTCAGACCTTGAAGGACAAAACACTCTTACACATAATTCATTACCAAAGTAAATCACTTATAGCAGTAAAATGTAGCATACTAATGGCTATGGGCTGCAAGGAGGGGTAAAATTGTATTTGCTGCTAAGTTTACATTGAGTTGTATTTATGTAAGATGTAATACATTCTAGAAATCTGTCATTTAACAATATCTGTGCAATTAACAATACTGAACTGTATGCTTTAAAATGTCATAGGCTGGCAAATGTCATGTTCTGTGTTCTAATTTTGTTTTATGATAAGGTAATACATTTAAATACATGTGAGTAATAATAAATTTGAATATTCTTCTATGACTGAAAATGCATATACAAGCATTCTTGCCAGTAAGCAAAAGAAAACTTGAAATTGAAAAAAATACTCAATTTTTATGTGCCTACACACACCAACACTAGGATAATGGGTGCTTATATATGACAACAACATTATTCTTTGAAGGTAGTACTTCAAAAAGGCTAAGGTGACAGTATGTGGAAAAAGTCATGGGTATTTTTGGTAGACATACAAATGAGTTTTTAAATTTACAAGTAAAAGTATGTAGTATATGTACACACACACACACACACACACACACACACACACATGTTTCTCTGTATAGCCCTGGCTGACCTGGAACTCACTCTGTAGACCAGGCTGGCCGCAATTTCAGAAATCTGCCTGCCTCTGCCTCCCAAGTGCTGGGTTTAAAGGCATGTACCATCACAGCCCAGCAATATATATTTGATTTATATGTATATAGGACAACCATGTAAAATTTGATACATATAGTAATGTTGCATAGTATAAGTTAATGTAATCGTGCCATCTGGTCTTCTTAATTTTTTCCCTATGGAAAATATTCAAAATCTTCTCTTCAATGTATTTATGGTACACAAGATTATATATGTATATATTACACATATAAATATGTTTAGGTATATAATTGTCATTATTTATGATAACCTTCCTATGCAAAAGAACATGTGATGATAATTCTATTGTTAAGTCAGATAATTCTGATCTAATTTCTGTGTTATTTAACACTCTTGTCAAATACTTAAAGACAAATAAATCTAGGGATAACATGAGACTAAACTAGTCAGTGTGTTCTTTTGCTATTTTCTGGTAAACTCAATATGAGGAAAGTAATATTACTTTCAATTACTTTATATAAGTATTTATGAGGAGAAGTTATTTGAGATGTTAAACCATATTGAAAGTTTGTCTATATAAGAAGGTGGGATGAATGTGTGAAAGAAGAGTTTAGAAGACCCTGTATGGATACTAAGAAGGAACGAATAAAATTCAAATGCCTTCCTTTCACAATCTTGGAGACAGTTCCATTATATCAGTATTTATTTCTACTCTTTCTCTCCAGTGTTTCTCCCTTTCCTACTCACACAGCCTGTACATAGCCTTACCAATTCATTCAACAGGGAATGCTGCTACCATCTCACCTAGTCTCTGCTTCAGGCTGATAATATGGCTCTTGCAGTATGAACCATAACTTTAATATCTTTGGAATTAACTTGAACCATGGCTAGAGATTATTTCACAAAATAGTAAGCTATAGGTATTGAGAATATGTTTTTCATTCAGGTTAATCACAATAAGAGGGAAATAAATGGTTTTAGAAACAAATGCAAAGTATTTAATAGTTTATAGTCCTTTTTGTCAACTAGATGCAAGCTAGGATTATCTGGGAAGAGTAACCTCAAAAGTAAAAGTGCCTCAATCAGATTTCCTATAGGCAAGTCTGTGGGATAGTTTCTTGATTAGTGATTAATGTGGTAGGGTCCAGCTCACTGTGGATGGTGCCATCTCTAGGCAGGTGTTCCTGACATGTTTAAGAAATCAGTCTGAGATCTGGGTAAGCCACAAGGAACCAGCTAATAAGTAGTGTTGTTCCATGGTTCCTGGCCTCCAGGTTTCTCTATGCTCTGACTTGTCTTCATGATGGACTATACACTTCAGTGTGAACTAAGCTCTTTCTCCCCAAGTTATGTTTGCTTATGGTGTTTATCACAGTGATAGAAACTTAAAACAAGTATAAAATGAATACTTAAGGGTTAAATAAAAATTCTTCTCAAAAATATTCTAGGCCTTGATAAGATTTTATGGAGACTAGTAACATCTAGGCTTAGGTCTAGGTTAGCAGACAGGGGCAGTAAGCCTCCAAGACAATCATTTCAGGAAAATAAAAGTTACATTAACAATAAGAAAGATGTTAAGATGACTTTATGGGTAAAGGTACTTGCTTCCAACCCTCATGACCTGAGTTCAATCCTTGGGATCCACATGGTAGAAGGAAAGAACTTATGCAATTTGTTTTTTGACTTCCAAATGTACATCATTGCATAAGCCCACACCCCCCACACACATGCACATTGAACTAAATGTAGTAATATTTTGATGACAGTAAATCTACAAAAATATATAAAAAAATTCAATCTATGCAAAATGAGCTTGATTTTTCTGTTATGAAGAATTTCTTTGTTTTGCATTATCACATTTTTTTTATTTATTCAGTTTGTACTCATGTGAATGGATGTGTACCTGTGGAGGTCAGAAAACACATGTCTAGAGTTGGTTCTCTCCTCCAAGCCTGTGGGTCCTGGGAATCTGACATTGTCTTTTGTCCTTGGTGGCAGGCATCTATACTTGCTGAGCCATCTTTCTAGCCATGTATTCATTTATTCACTATGTTACCTGATTCCCGAGTCTTATTAAGTTATTATTGCCTCTCATGGGATGGATCTTAAGTTGGGACAGTCATTGGTTGGCCATACCCTCAATTTCTGCTCTATCTTAAACACTACGCATCCTGTAGACAGATCAAATTTTGGGTGGAAGGTTTTGTGGGTGATTGGTGTCTGCATCTTTCTGAAAATCCCACTTGGTTACTGGAGGTGGCTACATCAGCTGCTATATCCCCTATTGGTAAGGTTACTCCCATAGACTCTAGGGAGTCTCCTTGGTTCCAAGTACCCAACTCCTCCCAGAGATGTCCCACCCCCACCAACTTCCCTCTTCTCTCTATCCCCCTCACTTCTTCCCTCAACGAACACCAACCAGAGTTCTATTCCCCAGCCCTTTTCTCACCCAAGCCCCTCACTCCATCTACATCCAATGTCTATTTTATTCCTGCTTCTGAGTGAGATTCATGCTTTCTCCCTTGATCCCTCTTTGTTACTTAACTTCTGTGGATCTGTAGATTACAGCATGGTTCTCCTGTATTTTATGACTAATATCCACTTATCAGTGAGTTCATACCATGAATGTCTTTCTGGGTCTGGGTTAACCTCACTAAGTATCATATTTTCTAATTCCATCCATTTGGGAGAGAGTCAACCCCTGACACTATTAATGATACTCTGCTATCCTTGCAGACAGGAGCTTAGCATAACTGCCCTCTGAGAGACATCAATCAACTGACAGATACAGAGAGACCCAAGGAGGAGCTCAGGAGGTCTTGTGGAAGAGTGAGAGGAAGGATTGAGGGAGTCAGAGGGGTCAAAGACACCAAAAGACCTACAGACTCAGCTAACCTGGGGCCCTGGGGCTCATGGAGACTGAACCGTCAAGCAAAGGCATGCATAGGTTCAAGCCTAGATCCCCTGTAAATATGTAGCAGTTGTGTAACATGGTCCCATGTTGGTCCCCTACCAATTGGAGTAGCAGCTGACTCTGACTCTGTTACTTACCTTTGGATCCTTTTCCCTTAGCCAGGCTGCCTTGTCTGGTTTCAGTGGGAGAGGATGCACCTAGAACTGCTGCAATTTGATATGCTAGGGAAGGTTGGTATCCATGGGAGGCCCTCCCTTCTCAGAGGAGAAGGGAATGGGTTAATGGGGGAATGAGATGTCATCATGAGAATGAGAGGAGAGGAGGAAGGGGGTCTGCAATCTGGATGTCACTTGAATAAATAAATTAAGGACGAAAAAAGTTATTCTTGCCTACTTACTTACATGGGAATCTTAGTAGTGTGTAGAGAAAACAATTTACAGAACCAGTAATTAAAATTAGAGTTTAGTATAAAGACTTTAGTTGTTCATGAACTGCCTCCAGTGTTCTACCACTTGTTTATTCTTATACATTTATGTCTTCACATAGTGAGAAAATTCTGTAGATTATAAAATAATCTTAGATATATAATATTTCCTTATACTTCATATATACATGCATATATAGTATGAAGCAACAATATTCCTAGACATATTATAGCTTAGCAATTAGTGTATGACCTATGGATAGTTAATAAGCAGTCACCATGCCCAATCACCAATCATAAAACCTTACAGACTTGTAGATCAAGAAAACTAAATAATACAACAAAAGTGCTCATAACATTTTTATGAAAGGTTCACAGGTTTATTTTCAAACTTGTATATGTGTTTTTGTTTTTTGATAAATGTTTTTGGTGCTCTTTACAATATCCTTTGTAAATTTTATTTAATGGTATCTAGTATCACTTCAAAACCAGAAAATATTATTGTTGAGGTTTGGTCTTTTCCTGTGTATTGTAATGCTAAACACTGACCCCCAAGGCCTGGCTGGCCCTAAAATGAGAGAATCTACCTGTAGATCCAAGTTACACTACGTGACCTTGACCAAAAAAATTATCCCAAATTGTTAAATAAAGATGCCTATAGCATAATTTAGATAAGCAGGGCAAGGGCTTCCCACACTTGGTGTCTGAGGAGAAAGATGAGAGGGAAAGAGAAGGAAGGCACCATCACAGCTCAGACTAAATGTGGCAAATTATAATTCAGGGTTAATGATGGGAAATAGATTCTAGTAGAAGAGGGTAGATATCTGCCCAAATATAGTGCTGATAAAGGCTTATTTTAATAATAAAAATAATATGTCTTTTACCTGGGAACTGAATGATCAAAGGCAGGGTAGAAGCCTCCAACTGAGAATACAAACTTTTGGCAACATATTATACTTCCATAAATATAAAATAAAGAGCTATAAAGTACTTTAGGAACAGAGTTTATTCTAAATCTGTTAAGAAAAATCTGAAAATGAATCCACTTATCAACCTGTTCTTGGGCACATTTTGTTACCTGTATTTACGCATTTTAAAAACAGTACAGATGAAAAAGGGAGAATTTTAACCATTGCTATAAGAATCATAAAGGGCTCAACAATCTCTTTCACACTGTGGAAAAGGCAACAAGAAAAATAGATGGAGTTCCTCTAGTTGTCTTATTTTAAAGTAATAGCAAGTTACCAAGTAAGACTGGTGATTAAACCAGAAACCAGGGGACATCTTAACAACTAAATTGGTTCTATTATTCCTGGCAATCATGAGAGTTGACAGATGTCATAGCTATATCACCCACATATCCCTAAAGTAACTGGGCTTTCTTGCCAAAGACAGTTTGATATCCTAGCCATTTGACTATAGTAGAGGTGTTTAATAAGACACAGAAGGAGAAACCTAAGCAAATGGTGTGATCGATTCCAACAGTAATCCACATTTCTAGCATTAGAATTTTGTGTTTTGTCTGTAACAATGCACTCTTAAGTGTTTTGATGTGATTATGAGGTGATTTAGAGAGAAGCTGTTGGGGAAACCATTATTTCTTTTTAAATCTTTCTATATTATTATGTGGGTTTGTGTTTTATATAGTAGCTCTCAACAAGTTCATTCACAGTTGTTTTTTTTTTCTCAAAAGGTAATAATCATATACATTTAAATTTCAATTGAACTTTGAGTTTAATAGAATTAAGTTCACACTAATCAAACATAACCACTAAAGTTCAAATTGATTAATTTAATAAATGAAGTATAATATAAAAAGCAGAAACAATATAGGATAACCTGTAGATTACAGTAATACCTTCTGAAAGGTTTATGAGGCATTAATATCATTTAGAAACTAATTGTGGATAGTAAAGTATAAATTATTTACATTTACTCCTTCATTGCTTTGGCACCTAATTATAACACATATGAAACTAAGCACATCTTTTCACTGATTCTTTTTGAAAAGTTTAAAATTTACACAAGGTCAGTTGTAGTAACAAGGTCTGCAGCCTAGCATGTATTCAGTAAATGTCTGATAAACTATCACTTAGAAAACAGCAACAGTTCTACTGTAATTGATAGTCTCTGTATCTTTACATAAGCACATGTAGTAAGATAATTTTTAAATTTATTTCTAAAGATTTAATATTGACTTTATTTGTAGAAATGTTTTCCTTATGTGTCTCAAGTAAACCAGGTATATGCAAATCTCTGGGTACCATAAAGGGCATCCAGTCTCCTAGAACTAGAGTGACAGATGGTCGAGAGTTTGTGATGTGAACTGAACCAGGGTTCTCTAGAAGACCAACTTGTGCTCTTAACTGCTGAGCCCTCTCTCTAGTTCCTGTTTTTAATTAATTTCTAACTTCTAACTTCCTCTGTATGATCACCTTATCTTATTAACTAGATCACAAAAAAAAAAATTCTATGTGAGGTATGTATAGCGAGTGTCTGTCCTACAGATTCTACTATTATGCTTTTAATGGCTCCTGAGTAAGCGAAGAAATCTATGTTAACATCTTTGGCAACATGTCATGGATACGAAACACATTGATGTGGCTTTAAAGGTGTGTAAGTCATTAAGGTATGTGAAAATAATAACAAGCATATTTATGAATAGAAATTATTGGATGCTTGATCCAGTAAATTTTTTCCTGCTCAGAAGAAGTAAGTTTGCAAGATTTTTACTCTCAAACTGGCATTGAGTAACAAAAAGATTGCATTTTGACATCAGATGCAAGGCTTTCTAGGTTATAATTGTCTTCGGTTTAATAATTGGATTCAGAATAATTAATCATTCATTTTCTTTATTATATTTGTCAACTACCTTCTGAATTGAAGTTTTGCATATTAAGAGGCACACTTCTTTGAATATGAATAATGATTCAGGGAAGGTGTTTAAAAGTAGAATTCTCTGGATACCAGGCAGATACAATAGAACAGTTACTCCAAGAAGGGGCTTTTAATATAATTCACTCAATTCTGACATTGAAACTGTTTACTGTGAATACATATTAAGTTACATAGTAGAGACTAGGACTGTTTTCCTGATGTGAATTGTAATACATCAGTTGAATCCAAAATAAATAAAACAATGGTATTTTCTTAATAAATAGATTTAAACTTTTATACATATAAAATGAATCATAGGCAATTACTGTTGAGGCAAAAAGAGTATATTTAATAATTTTCTACTTTTTGGACCACAAAAGGAAAAAGAAGGAAAAAAGAAGGCCTCCTTTATTGTGTATAAAACCTTTTGCACTTTGACATAAGTCCTTCCAGCCAAACTCTTTTTGATTGAAACAAACTTAAACCATATTCCATTTCACAAAAGCGAAATGTGCTGAACATGTGGCTTTTAAAATAGAAGCATGTGCATCAACTGTTCTCCATGAAGATCCTTTCTGAGGAAAATCTCTAGGGAAAGTTCATTACCCAAAGCCAGAGAGCACAGGAAAAGGGTGAAACAGAATGAGATCAAGCCTTCCCAAAGTGGATAGTCCAGACAGAGGCATAAGTGATATTTAATATGCACGCCCAAGGGCTCCTGTTGAGTGCCCTGTTTGGTAACCCGGATCAGGATGCTTGTTTAGTGGATAAAAGTGTAACTTTAGAAATTGGCAGGAACTCTTGTGCTTGGCCACCTGTATTCTCAGCCAGAGATGGTGGAAGGGGTTTTAAACAAGCACACATTTCAAACTTTTTATTATTTTGCTTTCTTAAACTTTCCTGTTTCAAAAGAGCCATTTATGAAACTGTAAGCTTAAGGATGCATAGACAGCACACAGTGGGAATTACGATAAACTTCGTATTTTATCTTTCCCTTGCTAAAATAATACTTTTATAAAATTGTCAGTGTAAACCGAAGCGAAAGTATACATTATACTTGATGCAATAGCCCCAGTGAATTGCCACATGAATAGATATCATTGTTACAGGCTTCTGGCTATCAATAATACTATTTATATCTAAAGTAAATACAGTGAACTCTGAAAGTAGTCTGCAGAGTCAATCAACAGTGGATATTAGCACTTCAAGGAAGTCATCCCTTCCAGCCTCAAAAAAGAAAAAGAGATTGTGTTGTGAGTTTTGACCTAAGAATATAATAACGTCTTCCTAGATCTCATTATTCTTTATGCCCATTTAAGGCCATCTGGGGCCTAGAATGATGAAAGAGTAGTGTAAATTGATGACCCCCAGATCTAGCAATAGCCTTTTGGATATTAGGTTGGATTAGTAGATTTACTGCTAATCCAAACACTGTGAGCCAAATTCTGCCTGACACATCTGCACTGTGGGTCTCAGAAAATTGTAGCAAGTTGAGCTTTTGAAGGGCTGACAGCATCCTTTATGCTGCAGGCACAGGCTGCATGCCTTTTGCCATCAAGGGTAGTTCTTCAGATCTGCATTCCCTCCACATTTGCAGTGACAGCTTTCCACCCCCACTTCACAGTAATGGTCATTGTCAGCAAGAAGCTTAGACTAGTCATATATTCCTTTCTCAACTGAGCAGAAATTAAGCCAATTTTATGTGCACAGAGATGCATGATTTTTAAAGGCACTTCCACATTCCTGATGCTTGTTGGAAATGTAGCTAAATCATGTTCAGCTGAAAGTTGGGTCCCAGCAGTCATTATGTGAGAATATTTTTTGTAGTTTCAGATTGTTTCAAGTTAGTGAGCCTATGATAGGAAAGTACTTGACACTGTATTCAATTCTGATGTAATAAGTTCTATTTTGTAATATAATAATGTAGAGGAATCAGAACATAAACCATGTCAGCAAACATTAGTTAAAACATAGAATGATTCAAAGCTTATATGGGTTATTAAAATTGGATGGAATTGATTCTACTATATGTAACCTGGTCTGTTACATATAAATTTCTTAACAAATAAAATTTACAATAATATTGATAGCATTTGCATACTTTGTATCCCATGTACTGTACTTTTTACACACACTAGGACTTTTGCTCACATATAAAATCAATACTTTATATTTACATATTAACATATTTTTGATATTTGTGAGGTATGGTCTCATTATATAACCCAAGGCTGGCATTACATATATTTATCATCATGCCTGGCTGGAGATAAATATAATAGTTTTAAATCACAATTTTCTTGTTATGTTAATGTCTACAAAACTTTATAGGAAGTTAATGTTATATGAGATATTTCTCAAAATTGAAACATCTTAATATTAATATATCCTTTAACTAGAATATTTTTGATTTATTAAAAAATTCAAATGTTGCATGTGATATACTGAATAAAATAATATGCAATTTTATCGGTCTTTAGAAAATCATTTGAACAGAATTATTTTGAAATGTATAGTGTATTTCTATATGATGGTGTAAAATGTTTTAGAATACTTTGGGAAAGATACTGAGAATGTAATTTAATCAAAATACACATAAAAAGAAAACATATAAACTTTCAAATATTAACATGCACACAGAAGAGATTGCCAAAAGTTATGTCTTATGGAAGCAACTTTGAATTTATTGTATTTTTACTCTTTATGTAGTTTCTGTTTATGAAAGTTGTGATTGACACAAGAAAATTATTTTTTCTTTATTCCTCAATCAGATTCACTTTTATTAGTAATCTATTATATTAAATGTAACATCCAATAAAGTAGATCTGATTATTATAGTAAGAAGTGACTAACATTATTAAACATAAAATAAATCATATTTAAGTGACCTTCATATTGTCTTCTGAAGTGACTTCACCATTTTGCATTTCTACCAACAGAAAGGATCAAAAAGCACCAGTATTTCAATATCTTGGCTATGACAGTTATTATTTTAAAATTATTTTGTTGACAGCCATTTATCAGGTACAATTTGATATATAACTGTTGTTTTGTTTTGTGCTTCCATTATGACTATGTGATATTAAACATTTTTTCATATACCTCTTGCCCTATGCTGTTAAATAAGTCATCCAAAGAAGGACAAAGTATGATTATGCTTGTATGAGCTATATAGGATAGACAAAGAATGAAAGTTAGCTGTTTACTGCCAGTGACTAACACTCCAAACTATAGTCTAGGGGGGAAAAAAACTCTAGACATATGCTGTGTAACACTATAATCATATGCAAGGAAACCTTACTGTACATTTTAAAAGGTTGATCATGCCTAATGTTCTTTTAAAATATAAAACAAAATTTAATTAATCTGTTCAACTTTTCATATGTCTACTTAAGTAAAGTAAAAGCTAGCTTGAATAAGTACTAACAGTATTTTATTAATAAGTAGATAAATAATACTGAGGTATTTTTATAGCTGATGAATATAAGCATATATGAAATCCACAAAATATAAACATCTAGTGGTAATTAGTACTACTACTTCTCAGAGTTATTCATAAAACTTTTTGTTTAATTTAAAATATTAAAATATAGTGGACATAAGATACAGAGTGATAAACTAGGTCATTTTGGATATGTAGCACTCTTTGTATTCTCTTTTATTATTTTTAAATAACATTTTAATGTTTGTTATATTTTTATTGATTGAAGAACTATATAATATATATTATGTTATATGTTTACCATGTTTTTCATTAGAATGTCTTAATTCTCTGACAATATTGTTTGGATCATCCAGACAATAACAACAGTCAATTCAATGTCTATCACATGTTCATTAAATCTTTTACCAGTTACTACATAAGTACACATCCTTAGTCAATTTTTATTAAATATTATTATGTACCTTATGATCCACATTTGGTAAAAGTATAAATTATAATTTAAGTTCAATAGGCTCTTTGAATGTATGCCAATATGATATAGCAAATATTTCATAAATATTTCATTTAGTACATTTAGGATATTTTGTGACAATATTTATCACTAAGTGATTTATAAATGATAGAAATATGTTTGCCACAGTTCTGAATACTTGGAAGTATCATATCAAATTGAGAGTATGCTCAGTGTATAGGGAGGATCTGCTTTTTGTTTCTAAAACAGTGCTTTGAATTATGTCTTCAAATGGCAGAAGATATAGAAAGGTAATTCCGTAAAGGACCCATCTGGTTCCCTTCAGCTCTGTTATGAGCTACTAATCCTGTTCAGGAAGAAGAGCCTTCATGTTCTAATCATTTTCTAAATTTACCAACTATTATTACTGTTGCACTGGGGATTATGTTTTAATGAAGATTTTGGAGGTAACACAAAAAGTTCAAACCACTCAACCACCACTATATAGTAACTTATATTTCTAAAATGTCAGTGATTGACTTTATAAATGTGGTATTGCCCCTACTTTGTTCAAGCATAGCAAATATACTTTTAAAAGTAAATTAAGCAAAAACTATAAATCAAAGCATCTCGATCCCTATATCTGAGCTTGTTTAATGTTTAAGATGCACCAAACACCTAAATATAAAACATGCTACTTTGAAACTACCAGAAAAAATAATAAAACAATACTAACACTTCAAGACATTAGTTAATACAAGGAAAGATTTTCTTTTTCGGAAACCAATAAAAACAGGTAAAAAAGAAAATTGAAAATTATATTATATAAAAATAAACAAGCTTACATTTTTTTCTAGTAATTTGGAACCGGTTTGGCAACCTGCTTACAAATGAATGGATAAATTGGTAATTGTAAGCTAAGTCTATTGTAAGGTAATTACCAAATAAATCCATATGTATAGTGATATTATTTATTAATTCTATTAATTAATTAATAACATTTGATTATGATTTTATGAATTTATGTATCTATTTATTTATGTTGTTAAAACATGATTTCATTATGTACATAAGCTGGCCTCTAACTCACTGTGAAAGTCAGGCTGACCTCAGCCTCGTGTAGTGGGAACACGAGGCTATGTCACCATATGTGCCTCAGTTATCTTCTGGTTACTGTGGGTTTTGGTATGTTAATCTCTTCTGAGTTAATTTTTAATGTAAACTTCATTGTGAAAATTTTCAAAATCCTTTCTTTCACATTTAGACACAATCTTGCTCTCTGCAGTCACCATGCTTAAGAAGGCTTTCAACCTTTTCCTATTGTTTATTGTTAGCTTTTTTCACTTTGACGCACATCCTTTCTATTCATAATATCACTATTTTTATAACAAAAATGTTGAATTTTATAAAATTCTGTTCTATCAATTAAAATGTCAATACTGTGACTCTTGTCTCTCATTCTAGTAATATGCCCTATCACTTTTTTCTGATTTTTAAAAATCTTGTCCGTTTCCTGTGCTACCAGTGTTTTATTAAGAGATTTGTTAGCTAAACATATGTCCCAAACTTTCCTTTAATGTGTTTCCAGTTTTAAACTAAGGACATTGATATAATTTGTATTGTTTTTTGTGCGGGGTAAGACATAATTTAATTTAATTTAATTCTACTGCTGGTCAATATCCAATTTTGTCCTCACCATCTGTTGAAAGGGTTATCTGCTTTATAGTTCATGATTTTACCTTTGTGAAAAATTAATTATCTGCCCCATATTGGTTTCTCTTTCAGGTCTTATGCTCTACTGGTCTGGCTGTCTATATCTAGGTCAGTACTATGCTATCATTATCCCTATGGCTCTATAGGACAGTTTGAGGTTGTGGAATGTGCTGGCTCTGGCTGTGTTTTGTCTGGTTAGAATTGTTTTGTTTATATGTGCTATTTGAGTTTCCAGATGAATTTTAGAATTAATATTCTTTTGTAGCTCTATAAACAACACCAACTGATTGCCTTTGATAGTATAGCATTAATAACAATATTAATTCTGTCAATCCAAGGACATGGATTCCATATAATACTGAATTCTCCAACTTCTTTCTTTCTTCCTTTCTTTCCTCCTTCCCAGCTTTCTAGACCTTTGAACGAATATTTGTCCAGCCTGCAAGATGTGCTAGAACAATAATTGAAAAGAAGTTGTTTGAGTGGACAACCAATACCTCTTTTAACTTAGGACAATTCCATTAGAGGGAGCCCGTGCCCCTAACACTTTTGTTATAGCCCAGGAACTGGAGACTGGATAGTCTGGAAACCTCAGATAGAACCAAACATAATTGGTCTAAAAAATTCATGTGTGTGTGTGTGTGTGTGTGTGTGTGTGTATGTATGTATATGTGTGTATGCATATATACATATATTCATATATGTATAATTTTTTTCTTTTGTTTTTTGAGACAGGGTTTCTGTGTAGCCCTGGCTGTCCTAAAACTCACTCTGTAGAGCAGGCTGGCTTCAAACTAGAAATCTACCTGCCTCTGCCTTCCAAGTGCTGGAATTAAAGGTATGTGCCACTACTGCCCGGTTCATATATGTATAATTTTTGTCTTCTTTTTCTTCCTTCCAAAATTCTCATATACCCCTCTCTCTCTCTCCCTCTCTCCCTCTCTCTCTCTCTCTTGCTCTCTCTCTCTCTCTCTCTCTCTCTCTCTCTCTCTCTCTCTCTCTCTTCATTACATTTATGTTAGACATTTAAAGCTTTCTTTCTATTTTCTTTCAAGATTAATGGGTTTTCATAAGACATTAGTTTTATGTTTTTGGTTTTAAAGTTTACATATACTGATTAATTCCTGCTCAGTTTGTCATAACTTATGGTTAGTACAAAATGCTGGAAGCATTATATATTTTTGGAATATTATTATATGTGTGTATGACTTTACTTGTGTTTGGATTTTTACTAATTTTAAGAAGGCTGTTTGTTTTCACTATACCTGTAGCCACTTTTACTATTTCATTAACAGATGGTGTGCAGATCCAAATTTAGTAGTCAACTGAGGCTGTTCTATTTTTACCCTGTAAGATAAGCCTTGTTCTGAATACTCTGTTGGGATGTTATTTTGAAACAAAGAGTGCTTAGAAACAGGCCCATGAGTCTCTCCATCGGGTCAGGATAGACCTTGATGTATTGATTGGCTTGTCATTAATCACAACAAAATTCTGCTTTGTTGTGAACAGTGTCATCATGAATGATAGTTAATGTTCATTGGAAATTTGCCTGGATTTAGAACCACCTGAATTATTGATGAGACTCATTTCTTAATATATCTGTAAGGATATCTCTAGTGACAAGTAACCAAAGTGGAGGATTCACTTTGTATATGAACAGCACCAGAATTGTCTTAAAATTTATATGTAATGAGTGGAGTATAAATATGGAAAAGGGAGCCTAATACCAGTCTTCTCTCTTCTCTGTTTCCTGGTCCAACCCCATGTGACATTAAATTTTCTTTGCCACAATGAGTAGAATCCTCTGAAACTGTGAGCCAAAAGAAATCTCCATTCTTTTTAACTTTATGAGTCATATCTTTTCCTATGACAAGAAAAGTAACTAATGTATCAAGTATGAGGTATTATTTATCTCCTCTGCCACATCCCTATCAAGCAAAGCCCTCAAATTGTCACATTCTAAGTTCCCATCCCAGTAAAATTAGCACAATACTCAAGTGGGTTAAAGGTCCACTACATATTTTATGGGTGACCTATTTCTGAGCTACTATTCTGACTCAAGACAACTCTAGCTGTCACAGATATTATTAGCTGAGCTAGAAGCAAAAATGTCAGGAGACACTTGTCTTCTCTTGCTACTATGGCTAGTTAAGAGTAACAACCAAAGGACTATCTTGAAAAAGGAGTCTTATATTATGTAGCCCAAGGTCGGTGTAGTATTGCTCAAGGCAGACCCTTAGCCACTTGGCACGTGCTTGAATCTCAGAGCAATTATTATGGTATAGTAAAACATCCTGTAGCCTATACTCATATACATTAAAATATGTGCTCATCCTATCTTGCAATAGGATTATGCCTAATGCAGGGTAGTTTTACAGCCCTATTTTTGACTAATGGGAATATGTGTATGTATGTTCATTGGTGTTTATTCGTAAGAGCCAGAAATTGGAAACAATATAGATGTCCTACAACAGATGAATGGATGCATAAAATATTGCACACTTACACATCAGAGTTTGCTCAGTCTTTTAAAAAGTGAAATTATGTGTGAAATAGCCTTGCATGCATTGGCACAGGAAACTTCCTGAACAGAACACCAATAGCACAGGCACTAAGATAAACAATAAATAGGACTTCATGAAATGCTTCTATAAGGCAAAGGACACTGTCAATAGGACAAAACAGCAGCCTATCAGCTATGAAAAATTTTTCACTAACTCCTTATCTGACAGAGTTAATACCCAAAATATATAAAGAACTAAAAAACTGGACATCAGCAAAATAAATAATTGAATTAAAAGCATTTTCAATAAGTGCTGGTAGTTCAACAGGTGGTCAGCATATGGAAGAACGCAAATTGATCCATTCTTTTCTCATTGTACAAAGCTCAAATCCAAGTGGATCAAGCACTTCCACATAAAACCAGATACACTGAAACTAATAGGAGAAAAAGTGGGGAAGAACCTCAGGCACATGGGCACAGGGGGAAATTTCCTGAACAGAACATTAATGTCAGATCAAGAATTGACAAATGAGACCTCATAAAATTACAAAGCTTCTGTAAGGCAAAGGATATTGTCAATAGGACCAAACGACAACCAAAAGATTGGGAAAAGATCTTTACCAATCCTACAACCAGTAGAGGGCTAATATCTAATATTATATATATATATATATATTGTATATACATACATATAAAATATATATGACACATATATGTTTTATTTATATGTATACATATACACACATATATATGGACAATAAATAGGACTTCATGAAATGCTTCTATAAGGCAAAGGACACTGTCCTTTGTATATGTATATATGTATATGTATATATATATATATGTATATGTGTATACATATACATATATATAAGTATAAAACTTAATAAGTTAGACTTCAGAGAATCCAATAATCCTACTAATAAATGGAGTACAGAGCTAAACAAAGAATTATCAACTGAGGAATACCAAATGGCTGAGAAGAACCACTTGGTAGAGAAGAACACTTAAAGAAATGTTCAACATCCTTAGTCATCAGAGAAATGCAAATCAAAACAACCCTGAGATTCCACCTCACGCCAGTCAAAATGACTAAAATCAATAATTCAGGTGACAGCAGATGTTGGCAAGGATGTGGAGAAAGAGGAACACTCCTCCATTTTTGGTGGGACTGTAAGCTGGCACAACCACTCTGGAAGTCAGTCAGGTGGTTCCTCAGAAAACTGGACAGGATCCAGCTATACCACTCCTAGGCATATACCCAAAAGATTTTCCAACATATACTACTCAGCAAATAAAAACAATGATTTTCATGAAATTCTTAAGCAAATGGATGGAACTAGAAAATATCATCCTGAGGGAAGTAATCCAATCAGAAGAACACACATGGTATGCACTCATTGGTAAGTGGATATTAACCCAAAAGCTTGGAATACCTAAGATATAATTAATAGACTACATGAAGCTCAAGAAGAAGGAAGTCCAAAGTGTGGATGTTTTGGTCATTGTTAGAAGTGGAAACAAAATACATATGGGAGGAAATACGGAGACAAAATGTGAAGCAGAGACTAAAGGAAAGGCCATCCAGAAACTGCCCCACCTGGGGATCCATCCCATATACAGTCACCAAACCCAGACACTATTGTAGATGCCAAGAAGTATTTGCTGACAGGAGCCTGATATAGCTGTCTCCTGAGATGATCTGTCAGAGCCTAACAAATACATGGCTGGATTCTAGCAGTCAGCCATTGGACTGAGCATGGGGTCCCCAATGAAGGAGTTAAAAAAAGGACTGAAGGAGCTGAAGGGGTTTGCAACCCCATAGAATGAACAACAATATCAACCAACCCGGCCCCAAGAACTCCCAGGGACTAAACTCCCAACAAAACAGTAAACATGGAGAGACCCATGGCTCCAGCTGTATATGTAGCAGAGGATGGCCTTGTCAGGCATCAGTGGGAGGAGAGGCCCTTGGTCCTATGAAGGCTTGATGCTCCATTGTAGCATAATGTCAGGGTGGGGAGGCAGGAGTGGGTGGGTGGGGGAAGACCCTCATAGAAGCAAGGTGAGAAGGGATGGGATAGGGGATTTCTGGGGGAAAACCAGGAAAGGGGATAATGTTTGATATGTAAATGAATAAAATATCCATTAAAAATGTAGGGTATATATCTAAACATAATTCTTAACAGAGAAATTTCAAATGGCTGAGAAACACTTTAAAATATTCAGCATTCTTAGCCATCAAGAAAATGGGAAAAAAAACCTCTGAGATTCCATCTTATAACTGTCTGAAAGGCTAAAATCAAAAACCCAAGTGACAGCTCATTCTGGTGAGGATGTGGAACAAGGGGAACACTCGTCTACTGCTTGTGGGAATCCAAACTTGCACAATCACTTTGGAAATCAGTATGATTGTTTCTAAAAAAAATAAGAGAAAGAGAGAGGAGAGAGAGAGA
>JADRCD010135460.1:0-10062 GCA_019843815.1 Montemys delectorum | reverse complement strand
TTTTCTACAGGAGCAGACTGCCTGCTGATCTTCCTTTGCAACATAATCCAGCTGAAACAAAAGATGGGTCTGTGGACTTTCTCTATATACAGTGCTAAATATTAAACTTTGCAGCTTGATCAGAAAACTTTGTCTTAGCTTCATCCTTCTCTCACCTGCCCGTCCTTTTTCATTTCCATCCTCCCTTTCAGATACCTAGTTCATCCGTAGCTGCTGGACAGCTACAAGAGTTGTCTTCATCATAAGCCTTCCATAAAGCTTTGGAATCTATGCAGAAGAACAGGCAGAAAGAATGTAAGACCCAGAGGTGGTAAATGATTTCAAATAAATAATGTCTTCCAGGTATTACAGTATAGATACACATATACACTCATAGAAACTTTGACATCATGAGTGGGACCTGAAGATGCTCCAAGAAGACAAAATCCCCAGCAGAGAAAAGGAAAAATGGAACATAAAGTCCCATCCCTAACAAAGAAACTACTTGCTAGGTATCTTCTCAGAAAAGGAAAATTAGTTTTGAAGGGGTTGGATGGATAAACAATTAAGTATCTAGGAAGGTAACATATATCTGAGAAAACTAATAGAAAACATTATTAAGATATGTTATATGTAGCAATAAATAAATAACATTAAAAATAAAGTAAATATGCATATATATTTATGGATTAGTAAAATTTAGTGTTGTTAATTACAATGAATTAATTATTAATAATTAAATCATTAATTGAACTCCTGACTTAACAGTCAATAGTTTAATTTCATTTCTAGTTGTAGTTGGTTATATATTAAGCATTTAATCTCTATTAATTTATAACATTAATTTAGTAGATACTCTCTTGCTTTTATTTTTATTTATTTTTATTATCTCTCATTTTATTATCTCTTTTTGCCTCAGAGTATGAAGCCAACATTACGGTCTCTAGTAGAGTGATATTTTTACTCAGTTAATGTTATATCATGCACTTCATTTTCCATTTTTAGCCATAAACCTATAAAAGAATACAAGCCATTTAATTAATCTTACTATTGTTGAGAAATAACTTATACCAAATTTTCTTGAATGGTGTACTACATCTTGCACTAGAACAAGGATTTTCAGAGACTCTTTAATTCCCATGCTTAATTCTATACTCTTTCATTTATAAGGACAAAACAGAAATCTCAAATGTTTAACAGAAACATTTGACATTTGCCTGATAAAAATTAAGAATTTTCCACAATATGTATATTCATATCACTAAGGACTTTCTACTAGGACACATACAAAAAAATAAGGCCCTCTGAATTAACATAAGCCAAGCTCATAAGCAGCAAGTGCAGGGTCTCTACTAGGCTGCACTTGGTCCTCTGCACTTATATTATGGCTTCAATTTAGTGTTTTTATGGGATTCCTGATCATTTACATTGTGGGTTCCTGAATCTTGTGCCTTCCCTTGGGCTCTTTTCCTTCTGTTGGTCTGTCTTTTGACTTTAATGTAATAGTTTTTTATTTTATTTTACTATGTATTATTTTGTTATATTTTGAAGAAGAATGGATGAATGAATGAATGAATGAATGCATGCATGAATGAAAACCTAGCTACTAGATTATAGGTTAACAATGGACATGCCATATGTACCTACTGAGAGAGGGAAATCAATTTTTTCCAATGAACATATCAACTGTGAATATTGACCATTACAGAGCAAATCTTATAGATCTCATGCTCAAGAGTAGTTGGCCAACAAATATTGGATTCCACAGTTTTTCTTTGCACTATGCACTATGGGTGCATGTGTGTGTGCATGTGTAAATGTATGTGTTTGTGTGTGTGTGTGTGTGTGTGTGTGTGTGTGTGTGTGTGCTTTTATTTAGTTAAGGTTTACTCTTTTATTTTTGTGTTTTGTTGTAACTTGTTTTCTAGGCTTTGTTGTATGTGTTTTTTTCTTTGTTGAGAAAGAACTTAAAGTTGGGTGGGTAGGGAGGAGCAAGGGAGGTAGACAAACCTCAGGGAGGTGAAGAAAATGATCACAATATATTTAAATTTAAAAATAGTATTAAACAATAAAAAGGTAAAAAAATAGAATTTCCCACAATATGAAGTCACATCAGTAAGTCCTATGATGCTTCAAAATACTGAAACCTAACATATATACCAAGCACAAGAAATATAACTTTTATATGTGAAATGATCTTATGATTTTAAAATTAAAATAAATATTGAAACCAAACTTTACTTTCTCCATACAATAGTCACCAAATGATAGCTATTAAAGAAAATTTTCAATTATATAATTTATTGTTCATTTAAACATTATTGATTTTGCAATAATAATTAAATCTGAAAGTAGAGACTATATAAACACATATCAGAATAGACCTTATAAAATAAGTTTCTATGATAATTACTTTCTGCATATTTTAACTTGTTTTACTGTAAAACAGTCATAATTATGATAAGACAATTAAAAAGAATTGTACCTTAATAAGTTTTTTTTTTGGGGGGGGAAACATTTCGTTTCCTCAAACTTACTTATATCCATCAAAAATGTATAAAAAGTAAATTAATTGAATTTTTACATAGGAATCATGAAGTATTTGAGCAATGTGGTAGTGAGCCTAAGTCATCCAGCTCTTTTAAAGCATTGAAAGTCTCAAAGTGAATTTACAAGGGCAGAGAGATTTTCCTCCAGTGCAGCCATGTGAAAGGGCTATTCATTCTTGATTTGAACACCTTTGCCTCTATTTTCTGTAAAGCTTTATATTTGACTGTTGTGCTCACACAACCTTCAATAAAACCTTCAGTACCTGCAAGAAATAAGTCCCTTACTACAGCAGTATCCTGCTCACAATAACATCCTGGTAAGAAAATATTTTGTTCCTCTCTCATACAATAGACCCTGACTGTAGCCTCTCCTTCATCCACTCGTACCACCCCCGATCCACTGCACCACTGATTCACTTCCCTTCAGAGATGATCAGGCCTCTGAGTAATACCTATTATTACATAAAAGGATGCAATAAGACTAGGCATAAACCCTCCCATCAAGGCTGGACAAGGCAATGAATTAGGGAGAAAAAGGTGCTAAGTCTAGGCAGAAGAGTCAGAGAAATTTACACTTCCACTGTTAACACACACACATACACACACACACACACACACACACACACACACACACACACACACACACAGCTAAACAACAATTGGGTGAGCATGAGGCTACCCTGCAGAAAAGAATATGAAGGATTGATTGTAGGAGTCAGAGGGTTGAAAACCCCAGGAGAAAACGGCCCCACAGAATCAATTAATCTGGGCTCAGAGTGGTTTACGTGATTTGTGCTAGGTCCTCTGCATACACTTTGTGGTAGTACAAATTTTACATAAGCTTCTTAATAGCAGCCCTTGGAATTATTCAACCACTGTAGAAATAAGTCTGGCACTTGCTCAGAAAATTGGACATAGAACTACCCGAGGAGCCAGCTATACCTTTCCTGTACATATACCCCAAAGATGCTCAATGTATAACAAGGACACAGGCTCTAGTATGTTCTCAGCAACCTTATTTATAATATCCAGAAGCTGGAAAGAACCCAGATGTCCTTCAACAGAGGAATGGATACCAAAAATGTGGTACATTTGCACAATGGAATACTACTCAGCTATTGAAAACAATGACTTCAGGAAAATCGCAGTCAACTGGATGGAATTAGAAAATATCATCCTGAGTGATAACTCAGTCACAAAAGAATATGCATGATATGAACCCACTGATAAGTGGATATTAGTCTAAAAGCTTAGAATACCCAAAATACAAATTACAGACCACATGAAGCTCAAGAAGAAGGAAGACCAAAGTGTGAATGAATGCTTCAGTCCTTCTTAGAAGGGGCAATAAAATACTCATGGGAGGAAATCTGGAGACAAAGTGTGGAGCAGAGAGTGAAGGAAATGCCATCCAAAGATTGCCCACCTGGGGATCCATCCCATATACACACACCAGACCCAGACACTATTGTGGATGCCAAGAAGTGTTTGCTGACAGGATCCTGATATAGATAGTTGTATCCTGAGACACTGTCTGAGCCTGAAAAAAACAGAGGCAGATGCTCGCAGCCAACCATTGGACTGAGCAAGGGGACCCCAAGGAGGAGTCAGAGAAATTACTGAAGGAGCTGAAGGGGTTTGCAAACCAAAGGAAGAACAATAATATCAACCAAGCAGACCTTGCAGAGCTCCCAGGAATTAAACCACCAACCAAGGAGTACACATGAGGGACCCACAGCTCTATGGCTCCAGGTGCATATGTAGCAGAGGATAGCCCTGTCGGACATCAATGGGAAGAGAAGCCCTTGGCCCTGGGAAAGCTCAATTCCCCAGTGTAGGGGAATGCCAGGGCAGGGACAAGGTAGTGGGTAGGTGGGTGGGTGAATGAGCACCCTCATAGAAGCATGGGGAGGGAGGATGAGTTAGGAAAGGCAACTGGGAAAGGGGTAACATTTGAAATGTAAGTAAATAAAA
Source organism: Montemys delectorum (assembly GCA_019843815.1). NCBI lineage: Eukaryota > Metazoa > Chordata > Mammalia > Rodentia > Muridae > Montemys > Montemys delectorum. Next base: position 5,560 of record JADRCD010135460.1, on the reverse strand, counting down.
TATTCAATAAAATTTTAAAAAATGGAAAAACAAATTGAGAAAGAAAAAAAGAAAATAGTCTCTCTTCTCATTTTATTTAATCTGAATAGTACTCATCTTTGAAGTAATCAGGACACATATTTAGCTAGATTAATGACAGTGAATATAGCAATGCAGGTGTCTATTGTTGCCATTCTCTGTAGATTTTACAGAGGTAAGTCTTAGTAGTCATTTTCTACTCCTTTGTATGGTGTTGTCCTATAGACGTTAACCAAAGCTTCCATGCAATCAAATACTAACCCTGATTAAAAACCTGCATGTGAACCTTCAATAAAAAGTTAGGCTAATTAACATAGAGGAAAAGACTGTGGTAGACAACGGGAAAGTAGTTCTATGTATATTGAGAATGTGTGATGAGTAATTTGTTGTTGGTTCTTAAGAGGGATCCAGGGAATGGAGACAGTAAGGCAAATAAAACTGTGTGGTGGTTCCTGCAAAGAATTCAGGTTCTGTTTCTGAGACACACAAGACAATTTATAGTCTACTGTACTTCCAATGCCAGGGGATTCTGGATGATTTGGTCAAATTTATTTCTCCTGCTTATAAAATGTTTCATTTGAATTTTAAGCCCTCTACTGACATTTTTGACACCAGAGACATATATTGCTTATACATACATGCAGTCTAATCCTCATACATATGTAAATCTAAGAATGGAAAAAAGAGGAATAGAGATTCCTTAATCCTTTGGGATATATTACAAAAATTGGGAAACAAGCACCCCAAGAATAATTTAATGAGGTTTATAGAAGTGTTTGATCTTAAGGTGTCTTTCTGTCATCCACCTTTCATTTATTCATGCTAATTGAAAGTTGGTGGTGCAAACCGGAATTTAGAGTCCATAGTCAGTGATATGACTATCCAAAATCTATAAGTGTAAGAAGATAAAATTTACATTGTGTAAGCAATATTTGAAAGGTGCACGTACATGAATTTTGTCTCTGAATTTAGGAGTAAAATACAAAATATTTTAGTAAAAATACTTGTGAGAAAAAATCTTTTAAACTGAAATCTAGAATATGTTGTGGCTTATTATGATTCTTATGCGAACCTTCTATAAACCAATACATGCATACCACCTTACTTTCCTAGTATTAATTATTATAAGGTCAATTCATTGGGATTCCACTCAGAAAAAATGTTAATGAAGGAAAATAACATGTGAGCTTATAGCTGTTAAATAATCGGCTGAAGATTCTTAAGTTTCTGACTTAAGAACCACAAGTGTTGTGCATGTTGGGGAATAATCATATTTTGTATAAAGACTTACGTAGATGGGAAAGAAAGACGGGAATGTCATGAAAAAATCTTGTGTCCTGAAAAGTCTATATAGCAATCATATAAAACATGTTGTCCTAATCCAGATTTCATGTAGTATTATGAGTATATCAGTATACTAAATTTATTTAAATAATCCAATATTCAACTAGGATGTTATGGTATCAATAGATACTATTTAAAATTGAAACACACATTAAAACTGTTAATTAATTTTTGATTAAGTGAATTCCTAGAACAATGTATGCAGAATCACAGATGCAAAGAAATAAAACTTTGTAGGTATTCTTTATTTCTTATTTACCAAATTTCAAGTTTTCACAAGACTTTAGGTCAATCTTTATTATTAATTTATTTGCACATATAATTAAAATCATCATTAAATCATATGACTATTCTATCATGAAGATTAAGTCCTTAGAAACACCATTTCATTAGTCTGTCCTAGAACAGGCATATATTGTCTCTCTTGGAAGCTTTCTTTCCACACTCCCTGTCATATGCAGTTCATGGAATTATTCTGTAAGCTGTGCTTCCCTTTGTTACCTATTTCTTGCATGCTTATGTATATCCAAACACCTAGAAATCACATGTGTTTCTGTTGGTGAACAATCATGAAAAACACATGTATTAAACCTTGTCTATCATTTTTCATTTAAAATATTTTATTAAGCCTTATTCACTTTTATTTCATGCATATGATTGTTTCCTAGCATGTTTCATGTGCACTATGTGTATGCCTGGTGCCCAAATGAGTACTATACAGTTAGTAGAGGATAGACCATCATGAAGAAATGCACAAAGGATCTCAGATCTTACAATCTGAGGTTATCAACAGTTGTGAGCTTCCATATTGGTGCTGAGAAATAAACCCAAAACTTCTAAAAGAGTAGCAAGAGTTCTTAATCACTAAGCTATTTCTCTGAACTCCTCACTCGACATTCTTAATATATTAGTTATTCTGGAATTTCTCTAAGAAATCTTTCTCCATCCTTGCCCCAGCTTATCTTATTAGCTTTTCCAAGAGTGATGTTTGTATGTAAACTTATTTGGCAAATTTCATGCTTCCTGAGCTATTTCAAATATCAGCTCTTGTTTATAGATGGATGTCCTTTAGGTCCCACACCCCCAATGTTAGGAAATATTGTTACATTGTTTACATATCTGAAAATCACAAATATATGTGCCTCATAAAATGCTTTTTTAATAATGTAAATTATATGTATCAACTTAAATATATCTGTGAGAATTAGTCTTCTCAGGGATGAAGTCCCTACTTGGTTAACTAATACTCAGTGGAAAGATCTCAAATCATGCTACATATATGCTACAGTAAGTGGAATGAATAAGATTATTTACATAGTCATGTATGTATTTATACATGTGTGTATAAGTGTGTATTCAACAACAAAAAAAAATCAAAGAAAAAGAGACCAAGAATGTGAGAAGGAGTAGTTATGCATGGATGTGTCTGAAGGGAGAATATTTTAAGGGTGAAAGTAATTATATTTAAAACAATAAAATTGTTTTAAAAATAAAAATACATGGAAGACAACCAGATGTCAGAGGAGCCACTAAGATGCACACACATGTGGTGTACTAGTGGAAGGCTTTGAGCATTATGAAGAAGCAGAGCTGGGAGACATGAGGGTAAAGAGGAATGGCCTGCTGTGAGTAGCCTGTCCTACTACCCGAGGCCATAGGAACTTCTGGCCTGCACTGCCACTAAGGGCCATGTGTGGATCCATGGCCATCTGGCAGTAAGGCTCTATTTCAATGTCCATGGCTCATATTACCAACAAAGGCTATGAAGATATACATAGTATAGGCTGCCACCATGGATCCTGTTGATGTCCAAGAGCTGTGCAGACTTGTCCCCACCTCTCACTTACTTCAGCACTCGAGAGAGCAGTCCCTGCACTGAGCCTGTAAGCTAGCCCCAGGCATGTGAGCATAGGAGAACTGGCCCCACCATTGCCCTATCGTATGTTGGTGGAGGCATGGGGAAGGGAGAGATACTGTTCTCAAGTCTTCCTCCTCAAAGATTGCAATGGTCTGGAAAGCTAACCCCAAGTTACAAGAAAGAAAAAGCTGTTCATGCTCCTTGCTAGCTCCAGCATTTGGGAGAGTGGGTCTCACATTTTGCCTGAGCAGCACAGTAGAATTGGTCCTGGTTGCTTGGGTGAGGGTGAACATGCTGAGGGACATGGACATGAGACTAGGAGAGCTGTCTCTGCAACTCCTATGCCATGAAAAGAGAGAGAGAGCCTTCTCCCAACCTTTAGTAGCTGCATCATTGGATGACATAGCCAGGGAAATGCTGGAGAGCTCACCCTAGTGGTGCAGATGCAGGAAAGCTGGTGGGATGACTAACTCAGCTACTATTCTGGCCCAGATTCAGGGCTTTGAGTTGGCACCCCCACATCTACCTTATTTATGAACTACTGGAGCATGTGAAGGAGCAGATCCTGTTGATCCAAAGCTGCATGATCTCCATGACAGGAGGCAACAACAGGATAATCAAGAGGGACCCAGGTGAGGATCCAATACTGGTATTGTAGAATAAGCCAAAGTCCTTGAACCATACCAATGAATCATTTCAAAGGAAAATTAGAAGTAAATATTTGTGGACTAAAAGGTATGCTATGTGACATGCTATAGCTTCCACAATTGTTTTTTTTTTAATTTTTATTCTGCTTGTGTGTGTGTGTGTGTGTGTGTGTGTGTGTGTGTCTGTGTATGTGTGTGTGTATGTGTGTGTGTTTTCTTTTGTGGGGAGTGTAGACGGATGGAGGGCAGATACGAAGAGATGAGGTAATGAGAAAGATTGGAGTGCAGGATGTGAAATTCAAAATCAATAAAATGTTAATAAAAATCTACAAGGCAGTGAATAAACAAATTATTTATGTGCAATGTATATCACTTTCATCACTGATAATGTCAGCACACGCAGTATCCCTCATCTATGAATAAAACCTAATCACGAAACAGGAACTTTCCCTATTTAAAAAGTCTCTATCCTTGAAAATATTAAAATATTTTGAGAAATGCTATTAATTTTAGTAAAATTAAAATTTTACATTCTGAGTACTATATGAATTTTAAAAATTATATTTCTTTATACTGAAATTATTTGTTTTAATTATATTTAGTAAACACCGATGCCATCTTATATTCCTTCATAATATATTTTTATAAGTCTATCAGATGTAGTTTATTACTTTATCATGTTATTTTTACAGGCTATAAGTGACCTTAACTTTTATTTGTGCTATTTAATATCATTTCATATTCATCATTTCTACTACAGTAAAATGCACAGCTCAGTTTAAAAAGTGAGGTATTACGGAGTTCACATACACAAGAGTAAAATAGATTGAAGTTGCAAATTAGTACTTTCTGAAACACTGCAACAAGAATAACATTGTTTTATATTTTTACCATGTGACTTTGCATTTTAAAGATAGCTTTGTTCATTTTTCTACTCAATTACTTTATGCCCTTTACCTCTTCTCTCACAAAAGTTTTAAAGATATCACTTTCTCACATACACATACAAAAATGCCATGTGTTTTAGTAAGTCAGATGCATAAGATACACAGACCTAAGAAATGTACGTAGAAGTATCATACCAAAGAAAAAATAAAGGACCTTTAAATTTATTATAGATTTGACTGTCTTTATCCAAAAAATTCAAATAATTGTCAATAATATGGCAATATGTGTATATCTTAGCTTGGATGCAAATACCATAAATTTTGTTGGGTGATCCTGTCTTCTGTCCATTTCTCACCACAGTTATTACAGAACTGTCCTGCAGCATCAGCTATAAGTGTTTTAAATTAAAGACCTTGTCTGTCATGCACGTTTCTTCCTTGCAAAATCAAAGGGCAAGAATTATGGTGGTAAAGTACTCTGTTAATATAATTATCCAAACTTATTTCATGTGTGGTAGATATGTTAATCTATTAATTAAAAAATTGTTCAAGATACACAGATTTTTTTTTTTACTGCATGTATGTTTGCATAGGACTTGGGTTCCTGATTCCCAGACATGCCCCAAGAGATTTGACTGGAGATACAGACAGTTATCAGCTGCTATGTGGTTTTTAACAATTAAACTCAATCATCTGGAATAACAATCAGTGCTTTTATTCTTTAAGCCATGTCTTCATCTCCTTAATATTTCAATCCTAGTAAAAGAATGCACTTTTACACACACACACACACACACACACACACA
>JADRCD010135434.1:0-13915 GCA_019843815.1 Montemys delectorum | reverse complement strand
TTTGTTTTTTGTTTAGTTTTGTTGTTTGTTTGTTTTTTGTTTGTTTGTTTGTTTGTTTTGGTTTTGGGGGTTTTTGTTGTTGTTGTTGTTGTTTTGAGACAGGGTTTCTCTGTGCTGTCCTGGCTGTCCTGGTACTCACTCTGTAGACCAGGCTGGCCTCGAACTCAGAAGTCCACCTGCTTCTGCCTCACAAGCACAGGGATTAAAGGTGTGTGCTACCACCGCCCAGCGTAAAATTTGTTTTTAATAGTGAAAGTATACTTTGTAAAATTTAAGAAAAGCAATGTTTGAAAGATTGAAATTAATTTATCTATTTAGCATCATAACTTTTTTATATATTTGGATTTTTCAAAATGTAAATAGCTCTGCTGTGTATTTCCATACATGTTTTATCTAGTGAGTGACTTTTATTGTTTGTGTTTCAAAGGATGTATAGGCAATGAGAGAGTGTAATTGTATTGATGTTGTCACAGTTGAGAGCTACACCATTACTGTGAAATTTTGTGTGTCTGTATTCTGAAAATATATTTATACTTTAATGGGCATGTTTATACATTTCTTCTATAACAAAAAATGTTCTTCATTCTACTCTCTACCCCCCATGATAATTTTTTCTCACTTCTCAGTGGGTTTGAAGAAACCATTCTTTGGCCTTCCTTCTTGTCATATAGTTTTTGAGTTATATCATGAGTATTCTGAACTTTTGAGCTAATATTCATTTATCAGTGAGTACATACCATGGATGTCCTTTTGGGTCTGGGTTACCTCACTCAGAATGATGTTTTCTACTTCCATCTATTTGCCTACAAAGCTCATGAAATTTTCATTTTTAATAGCTGAGTATTATTTCAATTGTGTAAATGCACCACATTTTCTGTATCCATTCTTCCTGTGAGGGACATCTGGGTTGTTTCCAGTTTCTGGATATTATAAATAAGGCTGCTATGAACATAGTGGAGCATGTGTCCTTGTTATATATTGGAGCATCTTTTGTGTATATGTCCAGGAGTGGTATAGTTGAGTTTTCAGGCAGAGATATTCCCAATTTCCTGAGGAACTGCCAGATTGATTTTGAGAGCAGTTGCAGAGGTTGTAATCCCACCAGCAATGGAGGAGTGTTCCTCTTCCACCACATCTTTCCCAGCATCTTCTGTCATTTGAGTTTTTTATATTAGGCATTCTGATTGGTATGAGGTAGAATCTCAGACTCATTTTGAATTGCATTTCTCTGATGACCAAGGAAGCTGAACATTTTTTTAGGTGTTTGTTTGCCATTACTCAATTGAGAATTATGTGTTTAGCTCTGTACTACATTTTATAATTGGATTATTGGGTGTTCTGGAGTCTAGCTTCTTGAGTACCTTGTATATTCTGGATATTAGCCCACTGTTGGATGTAAGGTTGGTAAAGATCTTTTCCCCATTCTTAGGGTGCTGTTTTGTCCTATTGACAGTGTCCTTTGCCTTACAGAAGCTTCTCAGCTTCATGAGGTCCCTTTTGTCAATTGTTGATCCTAGAGCCTGAGCCACTGGTGTTCAATGCTCTTTCCCATTTTCTCTTCTTTTATATTCAGCATATCTTGTTTTATGTGGATGTCCTTGATCCACTTGGACTTTATACAAGGAGATAAAAATAGATTGATTTGCATTCTCCTACATGCAGACTGCCAGTTTTAAGAAGAAACACTATTCTTCCTACTTAAGAGTGGGATAAAGTTTCCACAGTGAAAGTTTAAATGTAAGTGATCAAACCTTTCTCTGGGCAAGCTTCTGCTTCTCTCAGGTTTGGTATTGCAAGGGCCATGAGCAGGAGCACTCTGCTGTAAAACTGCTGACTAAGAGGGAAAGAGGCTGTGAGCTCTGCTTATAAGCCTTAAACAGTATCATTGTATTACATGTGGGTGAGTGAGTGATCCACTGGAGTTGAGGAATGAAGACATATCATGCTTCTGGACTGTTTGCAATTCCTATAAGCTCCACCCAACCATTACCTAGGAACCTGCCAGGCATACACATCAATGAGTACAATCATCATGAGCCCTATAGGGACATGCCCAGGTCAACTTAATCTAGACAATCTATAAACTCTCTTTTCAGTAGCTTCTACTACTTAAATTGTGATTTCAAATATCTGTAAACATTTCTAAGCCTCATGACAAGGAAACATGGAGTAAATTATTTTCTGAACCACCAACCAAAAGACCATACACAGGCTGTGCATAGGCCTCCCCACACTTATGTAGCAGATGGACAGCTTCATTTTTATGTGGGTCCTGAACTGGAAAAGGGACTATCCAAAATGTTCTTCTAGTTGAGCTGCCTTGTCTGGCCTCAGTGGGAGAGGATATGCCCAGCTTCTCAGAGACTTAAGATGCCATGGTAGAAAGGGAGGATAAGGGGCGGGAGGCTTGGAATGAGGGAGGTAGGAGGGGGAAACCAGGAGGGGACAGTGAGGGGGTTATAAAGTGAATAAATAAAACAAAAATAATAGAACAAAAGAGAAGACTGCTCTTTACCTCTCTTTTCTTCTCTTCCCCACTCTCTCTCTCTCTCCTCTCTTTCTGTCTTTCTCTGTCCCCCTCCCTTCTCTGCCTCTACTCCCTTCTTCAGTCCTTTTCCTGCCAATAAACTTTCTTTTATACTAAGCCTGTCCTACAACTGATTTCTCAGAAAGAACACCTTGGAATGGGACCACTGAGGTGCTCCCCACATCCCTCATTACACCACTGCTGATTTTGTAAAACACAACATGGACCAGACAAGCCAACTTGTGGTAGATTCCAACGTTTTGGAAATCCTTACATGTCACAACCTTAGAGTGAAACATAAGGTGGGGTCCAATGTCTCAGGACATTTTAGGTCTCAAAGAATTATTGTAGGTTGGAACTGAAGTCTTTGCATGCTCCATGACCTCAGAGCATCACTAGGAGTGAGTAGAAAAGCTTCAGCCTTCACCTTGATCTAAGAAAACAACCCAGGGTATGATCTTAAGTATCAGCACATTCCTCAAAAAGCAACTGACAATGTGAGCCAAACACTTGGTATATTTCTTTATATCCACGTCTTGTTTTTAATATATTTAATACATGTTTGTTATTAGAAGAGTTGATGATTTCCATGAATAACCAAGTAAAAGTACTTCCTGAGGAGGCATGGGACATGAATTTAAGTACTCATCACTCACATGAAAAAACAGATGTGGTCATATGTATATTTTATCCCTCAAAACTATGACTAGATACCAGCCTAATTCCATGATTAAGTAGAGACCATATCTCAAAGAATAAGGTGGATAATGACAGAGCAGGACAGGCCTGTGGCCAAAATGCAATTACACAGGGCTATACCCCAAACATTTAGACACTACATAGCCATTCACACCCATACATATGAAATTTAAAAATAAGTAAAATTGTTAATATACATGTAACTATATCACTGGCTGATTCCATTCTTTCTTTCCTTACCCTCCCCCTGAACTTGGTGTTATTCATTGAACCCCAGGTTATCTCTGTGATACAAAATATCTATACAACTGAAGACTACCCTCATTACATACAATTAAAATTTGATAGACTTATGCTCACAATACTTGCTACTTGAGAGTAACAGACTTTGCATGCAATAGAGTTCTACAAACATAAATCGTCTACTATTTGGTTCTGCAGAAAAAGGTTGACAGTTCTTAATATAGGGTTAAAACTATACTTTGATATAATTTTTAATTTATTTTGTCTCTTTACTTTTTGGGGAGCACTGGATTTTTGATACTTGGTTTCTCTAGGTAGCTCACTTTACCGAGAACATTATTGGGCATGTCAGGCTGGCATGGAATTCACAAATTGACTGGATTTAATCTCATGGTATATGATTTATAAGAACATGTCTCTTCATCAGGATTTAAATAATTCACAATATATTCTACCAAGTACACTCATATACAGAGAGAATATAAATGTCGATAGCTACTCATGAATTATATTTAGACAATGTAAAATTCCAATATTGGAGCATACAAGAGCATCCTAAAGACCACAAAATATGTGCTATCTGCCTTGTATACTATAAACAAAAATAAATTAAGATAACAAGGTAAATAACACTGTACTTTTTATTCTCACAGTAATCTAATATTTAGTCTACTACTAGTACAAGCATCATGGCTGGCAACTGACAGATATTAGAAGTTATAGTTGTTACATTATCAGAACTTTCATGGCCAGTATTCTTTGTAGCACCAATATTATATTTTATGCACAGGATTAAATAATTTAATTAAATTTAAATAAACTTAAATAAAATAATTAAATAATTTAGAATAGTTTTAACCCATAAAGTAATAGGTATGTAGAATTTCATAAACTCAATTTCATAAAATGTATGTATGAAATTTTAATTATTTATCTTATGCAGGGCAACATTTCACTCACAATTTAACACAGCAATCCAGGAAAGCTCATTTTGTGTTTACCCTTCCTAGGCTAACAAGAAGCAGCATAGGCAAAGAAATATCAATTTTTTTTTCCAAATTATTATGTTAGTAAGGAGATAAAGGCGGAGGATTCAAATACAGGAACTGTAAGCTTGAGTAAACTATTGTTTTTAAAATCTAAAGCAATAGTCAAGCAGTAGTTAACACTCATGTCAAAAGTGTGGCAATGTACAACAACATCAATGATTTTAGGGCTGGAAAGTAACTGAGGGGTAAAGTATTTGTGTAATATGTGCAAGGTCCTGGAATCCACCCATAGAGTAACAAACAAGCAATTAAGTAACAAACAAAAAAATAATTAAGGGAGAAAATGTATGCCTGTTTTACACTTTTGGAAAATATTTTTTAAGAAAATAACAAAACCTTGTGATAGACTTTTGGAACATTACTGTTAAAACACAAAGATGCAAGCAATAAATTTCTTTATGAGAAGAAAGTGCTAGAAGATACTTACTTGAGGATGAAGGATGTAAAAATCCCAAAAGAGCAGTTCAGGTGTAATTAAAATTTTCAATCCCTAAGGAAATGAGGATATATCATGGTCAAGCACATAAGTGTACTCACTTCATTCCCTGCTTATATAGATGTGATGTGCTTTTAGGAAGAGACTGAGAATATTTGTATTTTGCTTATCACAAAAGAAAAATGAAATGATACCTGTTAGACTTTTATGGAATCTCATCAACTGACTCATGTGATAAAAGAAATACTGTTTATTTTCCTTTTGACAACAGTGACTAATATAACAGCATTATAACTTATGAGTTATGAGTCAGAAATCATCTTAGAATTTTTTTAAAATGCCCTTTTAAAAATCAATGAACCTAACTGCTTCAGAGTCCAATGTTACCTTTCTAGGATAACTGAGAATGACAATGTTTAAGTACCAACAAGGTTTTTTCTCTTAAATATTTAGGTAAGTTTTAAAACAGATGCATGTTAGTGCCTTCCTTTTTAAGACATTAACTATCATTAATGTGTAAAAATGACTTACATGATGAGTACTTATTATTTTACATTTAAGATATATCCTGTAACAAACTCAAGTATAAATGTAATATAACATTCTTAACTGTTTTTTAATGTTGAATTTAGATTTCCAGAACCTGTCCGTCACATTTAGCCTTCGTATCTAACTTTCACTCCATAGGGGTCAGAACCCATAGTCCTGTTCTGTTTCTGTCAACACAACTCTTCTTGATTGTACATGAGAAGATTATGCAGAATTTTTCATTAAACAAGGTGTATTTTATCTTTACATATGGCTTCAGGTTAAGAAGAATCTAAGGATTCTTGATGTGCCCCTCTCTCATCCTTTCATTAAATCACAAGACAGCAGACACAATTTCTGGAAAGATGAATGTCCAGAGTCAGAAGGCATTTCACTCCACTTGAGGTGCCCTGTTAAGTAATTTGATTCTCCATGGACAAATCTCATATCCCTTAATATTTATGTTTTTTCAGAGATGGGCAATAACTTAATCATTCCTAGACTCTAGTTCTTTCATACTTTAATTAACAACAAAGTTCTGAGACTACAAATTTAGAATCAGCACCAAGTTTTATAACTTCTTTCAATATCAAAAGGAAGCTGCAGGAATAAAGAGAAGTGGGAAAAAAGAATTCTATCCTGATACATTCAGTTTCCTCCATTTATCTGATTAATTAATCACGTTAGCACAAAGGTCCTCAGTCTCAGCAATAAATATATTTTTCAACTGTATTTATCATTGAGATTCTAATATGGAGAAGCAATTTCTCATTTCACTTCATGATACTCTGAGAAATGGTTTCACTGATACAAGGTTGTTCTTTGCAGACACTCCCTGCTTATATCTCAAGTTTGTGAGAGAAGATATGATTGGAAGTTCTGTGAGGTTCTCCTAGGCTCTACAGATTCTTGAAAGAAGAATGACTCTGGCAAATGGCTCTTTTGTAACTGAATTCATTCTGTTGGGCTTGACAGACCAGCCTGACCTTCAAATACCCCTGTTCCTAATTTTTCTAATAATGTATTTGATAACAGCATTTGGAAATTTAACTTTGATAATTTTAATTTTGCTGAATTCTCACCTTCACACACCCATGTACTTTTTCCTCTTAAACTTATCCTTCATAGATCTTTGCTATTCTTCTTTGATCACACCCAAAATGCTGATGAACTTTGTACTAGAGAAGAACATAATTTCTTACATGGGGTGCATGACTCAGTTCTACTTCTTTGGCTTTTTTGCAATTTCTGAGTGTTATGTTCTGACAGCAATGGCCTATGATCGCTATGTGGCCATTTGTAATCCACTCTTGTATAGTGTGGTCATGTCTCCAAAGATTTGTTCATATCTTATTTTTGGTTCATATTTCATGGGATTTTCAGGTGCCATCATCCACACAGGTTGTGTAATGAGACTGACTTTCTGTGATGGAAACATCATCAATCATTACTTTTGTGATCTCCTCCCTTTGCTGCAACTCTCCTGCACCAGCACCTATGTCAATGAGATAGAGTTGTTCATTGTAACAGGAAAAGACATTATCGTGCCCACTGTGATCATCTTTGCCTCTTATGGCTTCATCCTCTCCAGCATCCTCAAAATAAGGTCCACTTCAGGCAGGTCCAAAGCCTTCAGTACTTGCAGTTCCCATATAATTGCTGTTTCTATGTTCTTTGGTTCAAGTGCATTTATGTATCTCAAACCTTCTTCAGCTGTATCTATGAATGAGGCAAAGTTCTCTTCCATATTTTACAGCATTGTGGTTCCCATGATGAACCCTCTAATCTACAGCTTGAGGAATCAAGATGTCAAAGTTGGCTTGAAAAAAACCCTAAGCAGAATGTTGTAGTCAGAACCTAGTCTTACTATAGATGCAACATGGAATCTTTATATGTAGTACATTTCTTGTGTCAGCTTTACTTCATTGTGATTTTTGTAATATGAAGATGGAAAGTGGATATTGACTTATTTATCACTTGATAGTAAGTTAGTTTTGTTTAATATTTACAATTTCTCCTCATCATTACACCTTGATAAGAACCACATTAAATATAGTTTCTTTTGTTAATTATACTTGTGGATTATCAACAATGATTTTGGTATTTAGACTTTGTTGCAATTGTATACTTGTAGAGGGCCAGTTATATTTGTTACTTGAAACAGTTGCCTCATATCACACTCCCTCTGTTCTCTCATCTTTGTCCAATGGATGAGAAAATATCCTTTTTAGATGTCTATATTGAATAGACACATGTTGTTCTACACTACCTTTCAAAACACCTGTATTACAAATGTAAAAACTATGTAGTAAACATTCATTTGGCAGCTGTATAATTTTAACTTATAAATATAAACCAACACATTTACATTTTTAAATTTTTTTGTTATATGAATAGCATACTGAGGCTCAGGTATTTTAACAACTTTCAAAATGATACAAACATCCTTAATCAGAGGATAAATCTTCAGGTATTTGATTTCATGAGTACCATTCCTTCTCACCCCTATATTTCTAGTTATTCAGTAATACTGAAATTACTGACTTTATTACTGGAATGAAATGTGAGACAACATGTCAACCTTGAGGTTTATTATGTTGTGTGCTGCTTTAGGATTGCTAAATTCATTGGGCTTTTGTACCATCATCATTTCCTCCTAACAAAAGTTTAATGATTCATTTTAAGGGAAAAGAAGATATCCGCTGAGCCAGCAGGTGGTTGGCCTAAATAAGAATCCGCCATCTCACACACAAAAAGTTCTGAAATACTTTAGGGGACTTTGGGCTTAGTAAGCAGGGTCTTGATAGACACTGGGTTGTACAGAATTTGCTTACTTTGGAATAAATTTTGACAAAATAAAGATTAATTTGTAGGAACAAAAGTACAGAAAACAACCTGTAAGAGCAAAATCCTCAAAATAAAAAGTCGATCTTCCAAATTTTATATTTTACATCTTTATTATTTAACTGAAAGTGTTTGAATGTATTCATAACTTCAGCTGGTCTAGGTAATAAGTGTGAACTGTAGAGAGTGACCTAAGTCATGCCTCTTAATTTTGATAACCAAACTGTCTCCGGTTGAGCATAGTTTCTGATTAAATCCCACACCACAGATATTGCAACCATAGGATCAGGCCATTCAGTCACAAGTGGCAGCTGCTCTCCTCTTTTTTTTTCTGTTAATATTTGGGATAGTTTTCCAAGTATAATGTCTTACCTTGGTAATGATACAAGTTTGAAACATACTAGCAAACTAGATTGTGCCAGGATATCAAATATTCCTTCTAGCATATATGAAAATGAAGTTCTATACAAAATGTAGGTTCTTTCAGTAAATGAAAGTCCTTATTCCATTTGTGGTGTACTGGCTAGTTTTAAATCAATTGAAAAAAGTTAGAGTCATTTGGAATGAAGAAACCTCAATTGAGAAATTGCCTTCAGTGGGCTGGCAATTCAGATGGACAATCCTATTGGACTTTTCTCTTCTTTTGTATTGATGATTAATGTAGAAAGGCATAGTTTACCATGGGCAGTACCATCCTTCGGTCTATTGAAAGGTGGTCCTTAGTCTTATAAGAAGTCCTTTGTCCTTAGTCCGTGAGAAGCAACTCAGTAAACAGTGGTCCTCCATGGCCTCTGCTTCAGCTTTTACCTCCAGGTTCCTTCCCTTACTTCTCTCAGTAATGTATTTTCATTTGGAAGTGTAAAATGGAGGAAAATGTACCAAGTTACTTTTTATTTAAATAGTTTTTAAGATTTAATTTCATAATTTCTCTCTTCATTTCCTCCATTCAAAACTTCCTCTAATATATTCTTTCTTGCTTTTTATTCAAATTCAGTATTTCTGAATATTTGTTCATCATATATGTAGATACATATATGTATGTGTGTGTGTATATATATATATATATATATATATATATATATATAGTGAATTATAATGTTACTATGTTACTTATATGTATGTTTCCAGGATTATATGTGCACATTAGGTAGCCAATTATTGTGTTCTTTCCTGGGAATACCTTGCTTTCTCCCCTTGCTCTCAGGACTTTGACCTTTGTATTTTATCTCACATTGGAGAAGCACTGAGCTTTTCCTCAGACTATCAGTGAGTTCATATGAGCTTTTATAATGTTGATTTAGATGACCATGTTTTTGTAGTGTCCTCCATCAATACTTACAAACATCAGTCAGGAATATATAAATGTTTTCTTGAACATCACTCAGGTGTTTATTCTTATCCTCTCTAGTTCATCTTTCATGTTCTTGAATTACTTGATGAAGTAAATGAATGTTTTTTCTTTTTCAAATTTCTGTCCTGGAGTTCACATATGGAATTCTCATAGGAGATCATTTCTGTAGTACTAATGGTTTTGTGGGTTCATAGTGTTATGGACTTTCATATCATTTGCAGTTTTGCATTGAGATCTGGGAGCGTGACTTCCCATTTAGCCTTGTGTAATATGTGAGACTATAGGCTGCTAGGTTTGGTCTGTGAGGGGTGTATTATCAGAACTAGGCCAGAGAGAGTTGGTGGATAGGGTTAGCAATTTATCTATTCTTAAACTGCACAGTGTTTGAAGTTTTATCTAAAGCAGTAAGAAAGTACAAAGTAAATAAATAAAAGGGATAAAAACTGAGAAAAAAGTGTCCTTACTATTTGATATTGTAATAATTCTAAACAAAAAAGATTATAAAAAATCCTCCAAAAATTATTTTATTTAATTGAAAAAATAAATGCTTAGGTATGAGAGATATACAGTATACCAAATTAGTACAAAGACCAGTAGCTTTCCTAATACTAACATGCTGTTAAATAAATCAAAAAGCATTGCCATTTATGATTACAAAAATAAGCTTGGACCAAGTGTGAAAAGGATATGAAAAATGATTCAAAACTATAAAATACTCAAAAACTTGAAGATGACACTAGAAGATGGAAATACTCCCCATACTCATTATTGGGAAAATTAATATTATAAAAGATGACCTTACTACTAAAATATTCTTCAAATTACATACAATACCCATCATCATTCAATGACATTCTTCAGAGAACTATAAATGTAGTGTAAATTCCTATGGAAGCACAAAATGTCTTGGAGACTTAAAACAATCCTGAAAACAAAATGATCAATCTAGTGATGTCCCCCTTAGTAGTTCTAAGATGTATGAAATACCATACTAAAAAGAATATAGTAAAATACTCAGGCAGAAACAGTGGAACTAAATAGAGGATATGGCCATAAACCCATGAAGGTATATCTACCTAATTTATGGCAAATAGGTCAAATTTTGTCAAATATGCCAAAAAATACATTGTAGAAAAGATAGCTTGTTCAAAAATGCTGCTGTTAAATCTAGGTAACTACTTTATAATAATAAAATGATGCCCACTTATCACAAAATTCAGTTTCAAATTGATTGAAGATCTTAAGGTAAGGCCTGAAACCCTGAATCTGTTATAGGAAAAAGTAGTGATATAGATTCAGAGATGGTTGGAATAGAACTCTAATCACTTAGAATAATGCCAACAATTGAAAAATGGAATCTTGTAAAACTAAAAAGCTCTCCATAGCAAAGACGTTAACAAATAAGGAGGTAGTTTATAGATTTTGATAACTAATCATCTTACAGAGGATGGAAAACTAGCAAATGAAAATATGAAAAAAAACTTAAACAACATTAAATCAATCAACCAGTCAATAAATGTATTAAGAAAAATGGAATTTAACAAAAAATAAAATATAAGTGTTCAATAAAATTGAAAAACATTCAACTTCCTGAAACCTCAGAGAAATACAAATGAAAACTATACTGGACTCTCCATCACCTCAGTTAGAATGTCAATCATTAGAAAATTTTAAAAATTGGGAGAAGAGTGAAGTTTGGTAACCTGAAAAAAAATGTTATTTTCTTTGAAACTTTGTGTAACTTTTTCTACTATAGTGTTACTTAGTATACAAACTGTATTTTGTTTATTTTCTTTATAAATGATGAAGAATTAAAAACTTTAGATATTGGTAGGGTTGTGGACAAAAGGGAGCCCATATATACTGCTCATATGAATGTAAGGTATTCTAGTTTATATTGAGTGAATATGGAAGTTTCTCAAAACAAATTAAAATAGATCTTTTATAAGAACCACTACTCCCTGGCACTTACCTAAAGGATTCCAAGTCACTATATCATAAGGATATCTATACAGCAGTATTTATGGTAGAGCCAGTCACAATAAATATGGCATAGATCAATCAACATATCCAACAACAGAGAAATGGCTGAAGAAAATGTACATTTATACATAGGAATATTTTCAGCCATAAAGAAAAGCAAAGTTAAGTTATTTGGAGGAAAATATATACAATGGTAAGTCATTATTCTGAGCAAATTAAGAGTTTATCAGAGAGGCAAAAGTCTTATTTTTTCTTGTAGGCATAATATTTTTGTGTACTGTGTAAATGTCCTGGTGTTGTTTAAATGTTGATTTCTCTGCCATCCTGAATTTTTCAATTCAGACATAGCATTGCAATGATTATGTCAGGAATCTCCTATCTCAGGTGGGTGGGTGGGCAGGGGAGCACCCTCATAGAGTTAGGGGGAGGGAGGATGGGATAGGGCATTTCCAGAGGGGAGATCTGGAAAAGGGATAACATTTGAAATGTTAATTTTTAAAAATCAAATAAAAGGAAAAAAAATGAAAAAAAAAAAAACCAGAATTTCTTGTCTCAAACAATGCTTACTATTTATTCTGTGCCTTGTCAATAAAAGCTCTTTACCCAATGGCTGAGAAGAGAAGAGAATAGGATGGGACTTCTGCCAGACAAGGTAGAATGAGAGAAGACAGAATCAGATGAGCCACAAGAAGGAAGGAGGAGGATGTTGATGAGAGTTCAGCTGAAGGAAAATACAAACACATGTATTATGGGGATTTGGGCAGGGAATTAGCCAAGTTAGTTTAGGGTATTAAAGTAGATCAAAATGACTACCCACATATGGCAGTAAAGCCTTAAATAAATCTTGGTGTCTCTGTGTCATTGTTGGGGAATTAGCTAGGATAAAGAAAAAACAGCCACTGTATTAATTTACTATACACATTTATATTAATGTTCATTTGTTACATTTTCTCTCATTTATGATTACTGATTTTATATAAGATTATAAGACTAAACCTACATATGACTTGAAACTAGAAGTGAAACTGTTCAAGGGAATACAAAGTAGTAACACAATAAGGAATGCTGGATTAGGTAAGATGAAAACTATAAATGAATGTAATGCATACATACTAACACTGTTTTAATGAAAATGTTCTTAGATCACGGATTATCACATACAGTGGTTGTACCTGGTGAAAATCTGAAAAACAATATTTTCTTCAATTGTGTTTCAAATTTCCTATCAGATCTTCAGGCTTTTTTTAATTAATTAATTTATTTTTTACACTCCATATTTTATTCCTTCCCCCTGTCCACCCTCCCAGTGTTCCACATCCCAGATCTCCTCTCCACACCCCTGTCTCCATGTGGATGTCCCCACACCCCACCCCACCTGACCTCTAAACTCCCTGGGCCTCCAGTTTCCTAAGGGTTAGGTGCATCATCTCTGAATGAACAGAGACCTGGGAGTCCTCTAACATACATGTATGGAGGACCTTATATCAGCTGGTGTATGCTGCCTGTTTGGTGGTCCAGTGTTTGAGAAATCTTGGGGGTCCAGATTAATTGAGACTGCTAATCCTCCTACAAGGTCACCCTTCTCCACAGCTTCTTTCAGCTTTTCCCTAATTCAACAACAGGGGTCAGCTGCTTCTGTCCATTGGTTGGATGTAAATATCTATATCTGACTCTTCAGCTGCTTGTTGGGTCTTCTGGAGTGCACTCATGCTAGATCCATTTTTGTGGGTGCTCCATAGCATCAGTAATAGTGTCAGGCCTTGAGACTTCCCCTTGAGCTGGAACCCACTTTGGGCTTGTCACTGGAACTTCTTTCTTCAGGTTCCTCTTCATTTCCATTCCTGTAATTCTTTCAGACAGGAACAATTATGGATCAGAGTTGTGACTGTGGGATGGCAACCTCATCCCTCACTTGATGCCCTGTCTTCCTGCTGGAGGTGAGCTCTATAAGCTTCTTCTCCCTACTGTTGGGCATTTTATCTTTGAATCTTGAGAGTCTCTCACCTCCCAGGTCTCTCCTGCATTCTGAAGGTCCCCTCAACCTTGTTGAGAATAGTTTTGGCTATCCTGGGTCTTTTGTTATTCCAGATAAATTTGCAAATTGTTCTTTCTAAGTCTCTGAAGAATTGAGTTGGAATTTTGACAGGGATTGCATTGAATCTGTAGATTGACTTCGGTAAGATGGGCATTTTTACTATATTAATCCTGCCAATCCATGAGCATGGGAGATCTTTCCATCTTCTGAGATCTTCTTC
>JADRCD010135421.1:0-13418 GCA_019843815.1 Montemys delectorum | reverse complement strand
GTGTGTGAAATATGATAAAAATAAAACAAACTAACAGATCAGAGTAGGACAGAATAGACAGACAGAAGGAACAGGCCCAAAAAACAGATATAGACACAAAGATCCACTCATTCACATACTCAAGAATACCATAAAAACACTAAACTGGAAAACATAATATATATGCAAAGGACCTATAGGCTAAAAAGAGAAGAATATACATATAAATACATACATAGATAGTATAAAATAAAGACAAATGTATGTATGTATATATTATTAAAAGAAAGATGGACATAGATATAGATGTACGAATCCTGACCTGACATCACTGCCAGCTAACAGTACACTGACACATGTCACAGAGCTAGACCCTCCTGTTACTGTTCCTCATTCAGTGACAAGCATCTGACTGGTAACCACACCTGCATGTTCTAATAGTTAACAATGATTTTCCTCAAAAGATCTTGTGGGCAAAAGGAAAAAGGGAAGGAACTGTTAAAACAAACATCCTTTCCCAAAAACTTGGAAAAATCGTTACTGAAGGAAGGTGACTGGTGGCAAAGAAGACACTTGTCAAACTGAAGAAAAGCAACAAAGCAAAGTTACACTTCAATGTCAGCTTCTGTTTGTTCATTCTATCTCCATCCTTTCTTATATAGTTCACAATAAATCACCCACTTGCTTTTTAATTATAAGTTAAGAGTAATTTTGTTAAAATGTTTTGGAATTGTTTAAATTTCAATATATTCTTGACTCGGGCATTTCAGCACAGAGGTCATGCTCTCTGGTTGGCAGGAGAAAGGGGAACGTGACCAGGAACCTGTAGCACAAACTGCCTACCAGTCATCAGTGCCATCCCCACCCAAATTTGTACAAAAAATTCAATCTATTTCAAAAGCATTTAAAGTGAGCCATGAGGAGATAGAGAGGGTGACAGCGACAGCACATACAAACACTAGTTACCTCGGTGTGGCATGGACTGTTGTGACTGACAGGGACAGCACACATAAACAATAGGTACCTCGTCACCTCAGGTCCTACTCAGCAGCAGCAGAGCTTCTCCTTCTCCGACCCAGTATCTCTCTGGGTTACTTTTCAAATAGCAAGGAGGGTATAGGCTAGCCACCACATCAACCTAGCAACTACCTCGATTCATCATAACCCCAAAGAAAAAACTATCAAAATGTACATGCAAAACAGAGAAAATGTACCCTGAAAACAGAGAAAGCTTTCAGCTTCTGTACCTATTACCAATGCCAAAAGCAGAGGTTCAGCTGGTACCTTCTGCTCCCACACTCACACACTAAGGAGAGCTTTAGAAAGCAATACCTAAAACCCTCCCCTCCTTGCAATACAGTCCTCCATCAAAGCAAAACCCATGGTACCAACCAGGAAAACCTCAGAGGAAAAGTTGGAAAGATGAATAGAGTTATCTGGACAGCTGCAGAGGTGGCTCACATGAGCATCATGGATTCCTTATATGTCAACTGAGCCTATTCCAAAGACAATCATAACAGTGAACACACGCCACTGATTTTCTCCATGATGAACTACAGAGTGACTACTTCCAAAAGAAAGGCTATAGTGGAGGGAAGGAAGGAGAGAGGGAGGGACTGTAGAAAGGTGAGATGCAGGCACTTCTACTTACAAATCCTGATGTGGTTGCAGGTGCCGTGTGACTGGTATGATTTGGTGAAATTCCTTCTGAATCTACTTTATGTAAAACTTCGACTATACCACCTGTTGATTCTACAATTAAAAAGATAAGAAAAGATGGAGATTTCCTGTAAAATCTGAGTTAGGGAAACTGCAATATGCTAGAGAAGAGCTAGCACACACTTCTGACCCTCCCACTCCAGTGGACAGCCTCGCAGCCCTGCTTACTAACCTACGTGGGTTATTTAAAACCACGAGGACATGGACTTGAGAGCGGGGAAGGAAAAGAGCACATAAGGTGATCTGGGAGCAGCCAGAGGAAGGAGTGTAGCAAATGTGATCACAATACACTTATATATATACACACACATACATACACACACACATATACACATACACACAACATTTTCAAAGAGTTGATTTAAAATACTGTATTTTTAAAAGGAGGCCACATAAACTGTACTGTACTGGGTGGTACAGAGCATGCCCATGGTCCTGCGTTCCACCCTCAGCATCACAAAAAATAAATACGCATAAAAGAATCTCTGCATCAAAAGAACTTAACATTCAATTCATAAGCTGTAAATCTAAAACAAGAGCAGTAAGGAGCAGTTACCACTGGGTGTTCACATGGTAGAAGTTTAGCTAACAGAAAAGCAACCCAGCCCAGAGTCTCTGGGAATATCTTGCTGAACATTTGGCATCTGAATTTTTCTAAAGAAGTCCTAAAATAATGAGGAGGTGAAAAAGGAGGAGGAAGACAGAAGAGAGAACCACAAAAACAATGTGCTGAATCAATGTACATCTATAACTAAACAGAGATAGATGAGGGCACTTTCAGGGCAACAGCAAAAACTGTCAGATTAAGAGCATGTCGGGAGGGACCGGAGAGATAGCTCAGAGGTTAAGAGTGCACACTGCTCTTACAAAGGGCCTGACTTCAGTCCCTAGCACCCACCCAGGGGACTTCACAACCTGTAACTCCAGCACCACATACATGATGTCCTCTTCTCAACTCCACAGTAATCTGCACTCACGTGTGTACACTCATGCATAAACACACACATACACACACACACACACACACACACACACACACACACACAATTAAAAGTAAATGTAAAAATAAAAAGAGCATATGGCTAGAAAATGTAAGACTCTGAAACCACCCAGCATTTGGGGAGGAGGTGCATGTTGCACAAATGAGTACACACCCCTCAGTCATCCATCCACCACATACCAAACAAACACACAAGATTAAGAAACACTGAACAAGCTGGCTGAGGCACAACACTGTCTTCAGTGTGACCAGTCCTAGCTGATGAGGTTTGGTCTGTTGCTATGTATTGTAGTGCTAAATACTGGCCCTGGTTGCCCTCGGGGGGAGAGAATTCTCTCCTACCCAAAGTAATGCTATGTAACCTTGCTTCTTAATTTAAAATTATTGTCTGAGTAAAGATGCTGACAGCCTATAGCTGGACAGAAGAGAAGTAGGTGGGGCTTCAACTCCAGGACTTGGAATCTGAGGAGGACCACGAGGGGAGGGGAGAGAAAGGCAGAGGGAGAAGACGCCATGGGGTAGATGAGTCCTGAAAAGATGGCCAGGAGAACTGCCCAGATGGAATGTGACAAGTTATAACTTGGGGTTATTGGCAGAGAAGAAGCTATAGTAGCTTAGAGGGTAGATATCTGCCCAGCTTTTGTGCATTAAAGGCTTACTATAAATATAACAGTTGTGTGTCTTTCCTCGGAGAACTGAATAATCAAAGGTGGGGTGGAAACCCCTGACTCAGAATAAATCCTGACTACAACAGAAACTATGTTCCCAACACCATGTGTCACTATCACCATAGTAGAAACAGATGAAACCGCTCATGGAAAAGACAGCCTGTCACCACCTCTGCTCCCTGATCAGGACCAAATGGCTCAGGACTCTACCTTGAATGGTCTGTGGCTTGCTGGCATTGCTGAAGTCACAGATCTTCTCCCAGTTGTCCCTCACTGCCTCGGGAGTCATGGGCTGATTCCGCTTTCTGACAATGGCTCCAAGGGTCCTCTCCCAGCGTACTAGTCATGGAAAGAAAACGTGAGACTAAACACATACCTTAAAGACAGAACATAAGATGTTCAAGGGCCCATCCTCAAGATAAGGGAAAATCACAGAGAAAGGAATACATTCGTCTCTAAAATACCCATTAGCAGAAATGTCAGTTTGTAGAGAAAGATCTGCAGGTGAAGGCAGAGAGAAAAGAACAGGAGCACAGCGTGAGAACATAAATGGGTGAAAGTACAGCAGGAAAACCTACCACTGCCTAGGGTAAGTAACTCACACCAAGTTAAATGGCACAGAATTAAAGCAGAGTCACAGTAAACTTAAAAAATACACGTGAAGCTGAACAGAGAGCTTCCCGAACTGTCAGGAACTCCTAACAGCAGAGTCTCTTGCTGAACCTAAAGACCAAGATACCTGTGGTCATGCCAAAAGGCTCAGCTGACGAGCACAGATCGCTCAGCAGAGCTGCTTCCCTCTCCTATGGAGGTGACAGCGAGCAGACATTACAGACCTGTCACAAACCCTGCACGCCGTGGCCGCCATTCTCGGCTCACCCTCCACCCCCACCCCCACCCCCACCCCCACCAGAACCACACAGGGTCACAAGAAGTGCAGCTGCTCTTGACTTCTCTTAGAGATTTAATACTGTTCTCTTTTTTAAACATTCCACAGGAATAACTAACTAGTAATAACATTTAAACATGATAGCACAACACTAGTGGCCATTCAATTTAAGACATCTTAAAGAAATGAAAAAGATACCAGTTTCTAGATTTTTCCTACTGTAAAGTGCCCATGTGTAGCTGTTACTGCAGCCCTTATCTTGATATTTTAAATAGGCATCATTAAGATATCAAACTGAGAAATACAAGTCACTTTGTGTTTAACTAGACTGGAGTTATTGATGCATATATCATACACACACACACACATACACATACATATATATTACAATGTGTGTACCAATATCCTCCAGTGATATTAGTCTTCAAACAATTCAATTAATTCTATGATTAACTGTGATACCAACAGACAACGAAGCTGAGAACCTGAATCTTTCACATTTTTTAATGTTATAAGGCAACCACCATAGTTTCTTCCCCGCCCCTCTCCCCCTCTCTCTCTCCTGACATCTTACAGTCTAAAAAGATGAGACTTGCATGAGAGAGTTTGAGAAGCTGTCTGTCCATCTAGAACAAGCTCCTCCCATCTTTCAGGCAGTTCTCTCTCCCACTCACTGTTCTGATGAAAAAGCAAGATGCATGTGGGAAGACAGAGCCATTAGAGGATAGATGGCAACAAAACAGAAAGCACAGTATCTGAAGCGAGGAAGATAAACCAAGGGCAAACTATAGGGATAGCACAGGTCCTTAAAAGTACGAAAGGCCTGTAGAATAATTCCCATACTGTAGTACCTTTTGCTGGACCAAGTATTCAAGCCTGTATAAGTATGCACTAGTGATTAGGCGTTTGACAAGATCCTTATCCATCTCTAATTGCTAGACAGGCTATAAAAGGAAAGAGTCCATCACAATCCAAAACCCAACAGAGACTTACATTTTCCAATCCATCCTGCTCCAACCTACCAAAGGGAAGGAAAAAGACATATCATCTAATGTAAATCGTTACGAGAACATCGTAGTTATGAGAAGCACTAAGATGCTAGCTGACATGACTAAGACATTCTAGCCCCGCACAAACCCCCTGGCTCCACACTTTTGCAATGCCAATGGCATCAAAGCAGTAGCCTGCGGCAGGCTGAGATAAGGACTCACTCTAATTTTCACAGGAAAAGATCATGTGTTTTATTTCTGCAATACTATAGAAATTGTTCAAGCAAACCTTAAGGAGGACAGCATGTGATTAAAGAAACTCATCCTTCTTACACACCATTGGCCAGACCTTATGGAATTCCACATCATAACAGAAGAGACTCACACAGCAGACGCCGTAGTGGCTCTAGGCCAACAGGACAAATTCTCATCAACGTCTGCCTTTGCTGTGCTCTACTGTGCTTTAATATATCCAATTAATGGGGTGTTAATAGCTGCGGCTGTGACCACACACTAGGGCAAAGGGGAAGTGGGAAAAGAAGCAAGTTCTCAAGAAACCAACTGAAAACTTCCTAACACTGGCCTTTCAATGAGCAACCCTCAAACTACTTGTCACTGGTTATGTAAAAACAAACCAACACAGGCCACCTTTCTGACTGAACCAAAGCTTTATACTACGCAACAATATGGCTAGCTATTCCCTCCTATCTAAAACATGCAGCCTATGTTAGGGACCACACTGAACCACCTAAACTGACTACAAAGTCAGAGCCGCCATAATACAGTGTGGTTATTTCTTCCTTTGGTAGCTGGAAGAGACAGGGCATTCGTCCTGCCCAAGGCTCACTGTGGGCAGAACACAGTTTCCCTGCCCACCTCAGCAAACACTGTGCGTGGCCTGTCTCACAGCAGCTGGTTCTCTGTTTGCTCCCAGTTGGCCTGGCTTGATCCTTGTAAAGCATATTTCATTTCTGACTCTTTCCAAGCCTTTCCTCTGGTTTTCCCTTAATTCTCTGGAAGGTGTTCAAGGGTCAGCATCTCCAACCTTGGACCACATCACCTGACTGAGATGCTCCTCCAGCTATCTGCTAACAGCATCACCTTTAACCACATGGGCAAAGTAACAAACTACAAACTCTTCTCATGGGCCAAAGCAACTGCACCAGCCGGACTAATCTGCAACTACCACTAACAACTCCAGAAATCCATCAGAACTTTGCAAAGTATACTTATGGCTCAGTGGTTAAAAGCACTAGCTGCTCTTCCAGAGGTTCTGAGTTCAATTCTCAGCAATCATGGTGGTTCACAACCATCTGTAAGGGAATCTGATGCCCTCTTCTGGCCTGTAGGTGTATATGCAGCAGAACACTCTAACTTTTTTAAAAAGTCCACAAGATAATAAAAGCAAATTAACATACGACTTTATATGTATGCATGATCTTAGCTGTATGGCAGTAGAGATAAGGATGTATAAAAGGTCCATCTAAAGAAAGAATCTATGTAAAATGCACATCTAATAATAAACTGGAAGGAAACACTTAAAAAACATTAATAGTAGTTCTCTGGAGAGTAATGTGTGGCTTTTATTATCTCCTATCCACATTCCTGTGTATTTAAGATCTCCACAAAGATGATACATTAGTTTGTGTGGTTAATAATATAACTATAAAGAATAAGTAATATTTTGGTTCCTAACTAGGTAAAAAGAGATCAGACCAAATTTCAAACTCTAAGTGACTCAATATTATTACATTTTTTTCTATTCTGTAAAATTACTAGTGCAAAGTTCTTTCTGCATCTAATTTCCATAATTCACACTCAGTTGGTCTGATTAGAAAGGTGGAGGCACATAATGGAGACGTTTTCCTTTAGTTATTCATCAGCTCTTAATTCAAATCAAATTAGCAAATAACATTACTTCAAACTGAAGGAGGAATTTTGCTAAGAAATATTTTGAATGTTATAGTCTACATATAATAGATTCATTATTGACAGAATTTCAAAAATAGGGTAGAGTCTAATATATAACACTTTAGGCTAAAAGAAAAAGATCAAACACAAATAGATACCCAAAAATATGTAAATTAGCTGAGATGGTGACCCAAGGCCTTAAATTCAATTCCTAGTGTACAAATGATTCCAACAAATGGTGGAACTGTATCCAGCTTTTGTTTTACAATAGACATTGAAAGCTTCACAATAGGGAGAAGCAAAGGCTTTCTGCTGAAATTAAAATAAAAAAGCTATATTTACTGTCACAAGTCAAACATAATATCTACTATATTTATAATTAAAGTTGCAAGAAGGAAACATTAGGCTCCCATGCCATGGGTTTTTAATGATCTGTAGCTGTCACAAAGACTCCCAGAAAACTAAAGCTCTGGGGCACTAATTTACAGTCACCCCTGCAGAAAGCAAGTACGGGCCAAACGTTCAAATTCTGGCCTAACTGACTCTAACCATCTGCTTTATCATTCAGCTTATTAAATCAATAAGACTGTCTATATTTTACTGAACACATCAAATCAGCCACATTGCAATTAGGAAAAAGTATTAAAAATGGACAGCACGAAAAAAAGAGTTTATAATGATGTCACTTTCTACTTTTGTTTAAAACACAGTCCTGCTGTGTCACCCAAGTAGAACCAAACTCCCATGCTGTGCCCTTGGCCTGCAGAGGCGATAACAGTGTATACTGCCTTCCTGTTTAACACATGTTCCATAATAACATATACAAAAACATTTTACAAATTAAGTGAGGCAACTGGTACAGACCTTTCCAAATGTAAGCATTTGGGACATACTGATGCACAATGTTTAAAATTTAATTAGAGAAACAATGCTTTTGGACAGCCACAAAGTTTCAAAATACCTCAAATAAACCACCATTTTCCTGACAGCTCTCATGGCAAAGCCAAAGGACAAGGGGGGCCACATACTCTGGCTTCAGGGCTTCAACAAGATCTGAAACAAAGACAAAAGCATCCATGACCAAGAGCGCATATACAGGCTTCCTAAATCATTTTACTCTCTGGAAACATTTTATATAAATAACCACAGACCTTCAAATTAAATGTGAACAACATTACATATAATTAATCTAAGCTTAAAAGGCTTAAGAAGATTTTCATCCCAGCTAAGAAAACCTAACATTCTCTCAAGTTTCTGCAATCACAGGCATCAAGTGTACCTTTTAATGATGGGTAGCACACATTCACTGAAAAAAACAATTGCCAGAGCTGCCTGAGCAAGGACTGATGAGTGAAATAATATAAAACTTGATATTCTCAAAGTTATTTTACTCTGCCTGCTGTTTAATAAGCATCCAGGAAACTAGAAAGCATCCTTGGCAAGTGTAAAGTGCAGAGAATGGCTGGGCCGGAATGTTCTGCTGTACTGGAGACTACAAACTAAGAATGCTCTCCCACTGCACTCGGGGAGCGTCATGTTATTGTAGAAAAGAGCTGTTACTCAAGGCAAGTGAAGACCTAGACTACAGCATTGGCTCTGCTGTGAATGCGAGCATCTGGCTCACCTCCCCCACTCCTGGGTCCTCATCAGTAAGCAGGTAATTTAGGGTACATTCCCTACCTCTGATACTGAGATGTTCAAGTGCAAATGAGAGATGACTATATCCCACAGTATGTTATTGGTTTATAGTACCTTATAATTGTACTTAAGTATAGTATAGGTGCAAATTTTAATTGATCTAATTATATTATGCTCTGATGAAAATTCTGACATAAATCTAATTGCATGTTATGTGTACTTTTGCTCACCAATCTTTGCCTAGGCAATTATATTTTTCTCCTGAAAAACTGTTACTTTCTTGCTCAACCATCAAGGATACAGTTAATACAAAAGACAGAGGAATCTAAAACACAGAAAAGGAAGAAAGTCTCCACCCAGTGAAAACAGGAAAGAAACTGCATGGCAGGAACCAGAGGTGAACAAAGGACTAAGAAGGAGCCCATGGTGCCAGGTCTCTAAACCAGCAAACCCTGGTAATGACACAGAGGAGGTGGAAGAGAACAACAAGAAGTGAAGAAGACATGAGCTAGAGTCCAAACAAACAGAAAAACAGTGAGATAACAGAATTAGAAAACTTCTCTCAATAATAAACCAAAATGTAAATGCTTTTAACTATCCAATTAAAATATGCAGATTTGAAGATTAGGTTTTAAAACAAGATGCTTCATTTGTTGTCTCTATGAAATAAATACATTTTACTGGCAAAGACACACACTGCGAAACACTGAAGAAACAATGGATGGCAACTTACTCAGCAAGCAGAAGCTAGATATACAGCAGTGTAGATATGATGATAACAGAAAAAGGAAACTTCAAACCAAGGGCAGTCAGAAGAGCAAAACCAGTCCAATATATTACTAACAGACAACCCATAAAGAGCATGGGACAGAGACACAGCTCAGCGGCTAAAGTGTTTGTTGCTCAAATGTGAGCTTTGGATCCCCAAAAGACCACACAAATGTTAGATGGGTACGGCTCCCTCCCTGTTCTAGCCTCAGCAGACAGTGGTAGGAGATGCCAGAACAAGCCAGCTAGCCAGACTACCATACAGACACACTCTCGATTTGACTGAGGGACACTGCCTCAATGTATAAGACGGAGAGAGATGACTCTACCCAGGGTTTTCACATGCACAAAAAAATGCACACGTGCACACCCACAGACATACATACACAAACAAAAACCACAAAAGACTGAAAAGAAACTGAAGCAAAGGATAAACCCAGCAACCAACGGTATAAAAATAAAAGCTCATACAAAGCCCAATTTACCTGTTTTTATTGCCAAAGCATCATATTCAGAATCTAACAAACATTGAAAGCCATGCTAAAAGGCAACAAAGAGTGCCAGCGCCAGGTTCAGGCACAGCAGAAACTTGGGAATTATCAAATTGGGAGATTAAAACAACTAATTAATATGTTACGGCTTCTTATAAGAGGGAAGCAATATATAAAAACAGATGGATACCAAGTGCACAAGTGGAAACTGTAGAAGCAAAAGAAAATAAGCCAGACAAAGAAATGAAGCATCACATGTTCTCTCTCATATGAAGAGTCCAGACTGAAGAAGAACTCAACAAAACAACAAGCATACGGCTAACAAAAGAGGCTATGGGGTAAACAGGGTCCAAGTACAGTATGTGAAGTGAGAAACTGTAATTATTCTATATGATTAATGTATGTGAAGAAAAGTTTACAAAGAAAGAAAATACTAGCAATCAAAATCAGTCTAACAGAAGTGAAGAGTCAATATGCTTGAGGATCTGGCACTATAAAATCCTGAAACTGCAAGGCAAAGCCAATCAGGGAGGAAGCCACGCATGGTGGCACACCTGTAAACTAGCACTGAGGAGGCTGAGGTGGCAGAATCGAGAGTTCAAGGCCAGACTGCCCTAAACAGCAAGTCCCATAAGTCCCATACAAGCAGACACTGTGTAGCTAGACCTGTCTCAGTAAGCAGAATGAAGAGAAAAAAAGAAAAAAAAACAGACCAGAACGTTTAAGAGTTATGAAAAATTCAAAAATGTGTAACATGTCCAACAGAAACAGAGTAAGAAAAGGGAGAAAGAAGTGTTGGAAGTAACTATGGCTGAGAGTTACCCAGAATTAGCAGGAGATGTGTGTGACTTAATCCGAGAAAGACTTGCTTAGCTCCCAGTTTTACAGGTATCTGTCCATCATGCCAGAGAGGTATCGTGGAGCAGAACTGTAAAACTCACCACAGCTAGGAAGCACAGAAGAGACAGGAAGTGCACAGAGGCAGGAAGTGCACAGAGGCAAGTGTACCCTTCAAACACATGCCACAGTTACCTACTTCCTCCAACCAGGCCCTACCTTCCTGCTCTTTCCTATTTTGTGAAGAATATGTTTTTGCATACACATGCAACAAGAGATACTTGTGTTCCTCTATATCTTTATCATGTAATGTAATATCAAGTGAAATATTGTCAGTGGTTATATTAAATTATGAGACACTAAAAGACTAAGTGTTTCTCACAGGACATTGCTACCCACTCTAAAATTTATAATTAATCTGTGGTTGTGAATAAGAAAATTGTATCCTGTTAGGCAAAATTGTGACTTGGTTATATTTTCATTTGGAAATTAAGTGTAGCCGTGTGGTGGTATAGACGCCCTTGATCCCAGTACTCAGAAGGCAAAGGCCAGCCTGGTCTAGATCAAAAGTTGCAGGACAGCCAGGGATACATGGAAAAACCCTGTCTCGAAAAACAAAGAAACAAACAAACAAAAGAGATTCTGGAAATTGAGTGTGACATAGGGAGATGTGCTTGTGTGGCCAGTTGACAAGACGTAGACTTGGAATGGCTAATCTCAGTAGTCGGCCTAAGTACACTGGAATAATCAACTAAATCCAGGCAGTTGGGTTTCGTTGAGTAGATTATTTGCGGTATGGAGACCTACCCTAAGTCTGGAACATCAGAGGCAGGAAGATCTGCCCTAGATCTGGACCACACCTTCTGGTGGCAGCCCACATAAAAGGGCATGGAAGAAGGAAGCTTTCACTTTTTGCCTGCTTGCCCTCGCTCTCGCTGGCAAGTTTGTCTATCCTGCTGCTGCGGCACTCGTCTGCTGGTGATAGGACTCACTTCTTTAGGATTATGACATAGACTGAAGTCCAGCTAAGACACGTAGTCCTGTGGATTCTTCCTTTTCCATGAGGAAACAGTCATTGCTGTACTAGCTGGACCACAGACTGAAAGCCATTCTAATAAATCCATATAAGCATGTGAATGTGTGTGTATGTATATATGTATGATACATTAGTATATGTGTGTGTACATATATATATACATAACATATATATTCTATCAGTTCTGCTCTTCCAGAAAACTCTTAACCAATAAACCAGAGTGCCCACAGAACCATTTAGTGAAATATTTATTATTGAGGAAAAAAAAAAGCCTCCAACATAAGTGCCAATGAAATAAACCTTCAAAAGTAAATTCAGAGAGGCAGATCTATGGTTCAAGGCCAGCCTGGTCTACAGAGTGAACTGAGGACAGCCAGGGCTACACAGAGAATCCCTGTCTCGAAAAACAAACAGAATAAATTTAGAATTAGAATTGGATGTCTGCAAATGGATCCATATTTACCACCTTGCGCAAAACTCAAGTCCAAGTGGATTAAAGACTTCAACATAAAACCAGATACAATGAACCTCACAGAAGAGAAAGTGCCTTGAACTCACTTACAGAGCAGACAGCTTCCTGAACAGAACATCCATAGCACAGGCACTAAGATCGACAACTAATGAAGGACCTCATAAAACTGAAAAGCTAGTGTAAGGTAACGAACACCATCAAAGGACAAAACGGCAGCCGAAAGAATGGGAAAAGATCTTCACCAACCCCACATCCAACAGAAGGCTAATATCCAAAATATATAAAGAACTCAAGAAACTAGACATTAAGAAAACAATTCAATTTAAAAATTTAATTTAATCCAATTTAAAAATGGTACAAATCTAAACAAATCTAAACAGAGAATTCTTAATAGAGGACTCTCAAATAGCTGAAAAACACTTAAAGAGATGTTCAACATCCTTAGCCATCAGAGAAGTGCAAATCAAAATGACTTTGAGATTCCAAACTTGTATAACCACTATGGAAATCAAAATGTTTTCCTGAGAAAATTGGGAATTGATTTATCTCAAAACCCAACTATACCATTCCTGGGAATATACCCAAAGGACACTCTACCACACCATAGGACACTTGCTCAACAATGTTCATACCAGCTTTATTCATAATAGCCAGAAACTGAAAACAACCTAGATGTCCCTCAACAGAAAAATAGATAAAGAAAATGTGGTACATTACTCAATAGAGTATTACTCATGTGATTAAAAAAAATTACATCACAAAATTTGCAGGCAAATGGGTAGCACTTGAAAAAAAAAATCATCCCGAGTGAGGTAAGCCAGATCAGAAAGACAAACCTGGTATGTACTTGTTTATAACCAGGTACTAGTTGTTAAGGAAAGGATAATCATGTTACAATCCACAGACCCACAGAGGCTAAGAAACACGAGGGCTCTGGAGGGAGGGGAATTGTTCTCCCTGGGAAGAGAAAATAGAATAGATTCTGCAGGTGAACTAGGGACAGGTGGTGATCAGGTGGCAA
>JADRCD010135416.1:0-15420 GCA_019843815.1 Montemys delectorum | reverse complement strand
AGTCATTCACCAACTGTTTCAATGAACAATGGTTCTACTTGAAGGGTAGCAGAGACATTAGGTGAGGGTAAGAATTTGGTTCATTAGCTGTGATAATTTGGAGAAGCATTCATCTCAGAGAAAGAGTAACTTATAAAGTCCTCTTCTTCAAACTTGATACAAGAGTTACAAACATCAAGCAAAGCATTCAGGCTTACTCTTTGTTGTTCTCTTACAAGCCCCCTCCCAATTTAATTGTCTACATTTCTTTTGGGTATATAAATACTTTTAAAATATGTAAGCTGTTCTGAAAACCATAGTATAATGTAAAAACATGAAATAAACAATACTACTAATAGAGAGGCTGAGATAGGAGAAGCAATATTTCAAGACCCCTATGTTGTACACAGCCAGACACTGTCACAAACAAACAAGCTGAAAGTATATATAGATTGTACAATGTTGGACCTATTTCTCCAATTACCAAATTAGAGAGACCATTGGATGACAATCAACAAATTTCTAATTCTTCATATTTTTGGATTTCAATCGATTAGGATATGTTGGTAATATTAATATTCATATTAAGATATTAAGAAAAAGTAATTGTCACTTCCTGTTGGTTTTGTTGTAAGAGGTGGAATTAGGTTTGTGTGGATTTGTTGAAAGATTACTTTCTTGCTTCTTCTAGGGTGTAGTTTTGCTCCTTATGTTGATGTTTTCCATCTATTATCCTTTGTAGGGCTAGATTTGTAGAAAGATATTGTGTAAATTTTGTTTTGTCGTGGAATATCTTGTTTTCTCCATCTATGATAATTGAGAGTTTTGCTGGGTATAGTACCTGGGCTGGCATTTGTGTTCTTGTAGGGTCTGTTTGACATCTTCCCAGGATCTTCTAGCTTTGATAGTCTCTGGTGAGAAGTCTGGTATAATTCTGATAGGCCTGCCTTTATATGTTACTTGACCTTTTTCCCTTACTGCTTTTAAAATTCTTTCTTTGTTTAGTGTATTTGGTGTTTTGATTATTATGTGACAGGAGGAATTTCTTTTCTGGTCCAATCTATTTGGAGTTCTGTAGGCTTCTCGTATGCTCATGGGCATCTCTTTCTTTAGGTTAGAGAAGTTTTCTTCTATAATTCTGTTGAAGATATTTACTGGCCCAAAACATTGGAAGTCTTCACTCTCTTCTATACCTATTATCCTTAGGTTTGGTCTTCTCATTGCATCCTGCATTTCCTGGATGTTTTCGGTTAGGAGCTTTTTGCTTTTTCCATTTTCTTTGTTGTGTTAATGTTTTCTATGGTGTCTTCTGCCCCTGAGATTCTCTCTTCTATCTCTTGTATTCTGTTGGTGATGCTTGCATCTATGACTCCTGATTTCTTTCCTAGGTTTTGTATCTCCAGGGTTGTCTCTCTTTCTGATTTCTTTATTGTTTCTATTTCCATTTTTAGATTCTGGATGGTTTTGCTCATTTCCTTCACCTGTTTGATTGTGTCTTCCTGTAGTTCTTTAAGGGATTTTTGTGTTTCCTCTTGAAGGGCTTCTAGCTGTTTACCTGTGTTCTCCTGCATTTCTTTGAGGGTGCTATTTATGTCTTTCTTAAAGTCCTGTATCATCACCATGAGAAGTGATTTTATATTTGAATTTTGCTTTTCTGGTGTGATGGTGTGTCCAGGACTTACTATGGTGGGAGAATTGGGTTCTGATGATGTCAAGTAACCTTGGTTTGTGTTGTTTATTTTCTTATGCTTGTCCCCCCACCCCACCCCCTGCCCTGCCATCTGGTTTAGTGCTACCTGCCCTTGCTAAATCTGACTGGAGTCTGCCCTTCCTGTGATCCTGATTGTGTCAGCACTCCTCAGAGTCAAGCTGTCTCTGTGATCCTGTGATTCTTGGATCCTGTGATCCTGGGCTTGTTAGAGCACCTAGGAGTGGAGCTTCCTCTGGGTGTTGTGGGACTGGCTGCGGAGCTTGGCCCAAGGTCTGCTCATACACCAGCCCAGAGAGACCGGAAGGAACTCCAGCCACTGGGCTGGTGGAGTTCCTATGTGCCTGGTCCCATTGGTCCCAGTTACTCCTGGAGGAATTTTAATTTTGACTGAGAACAGACATTAGCCCCAAATGGGAATTGTCCAGAATCTCTCAAGAGCACACCTGAGCTCAGGACACGCTGCAAGGCAAATAAGTTCCAGAAAGAACCTAAAGCACCCTAAAGAGGCCTCTGGACTCTCCTGTATCCAGAGGGAATGTCATCCAAGTGAAGGGAGATCCTTCAGATCAGAGTTGGAGGACAGACAGTGCTGTGTCTGGGATCCTTCTGCAAGTTTGTTCCCACTGACACTTTCAATTGTTGACCTTTTGCTCTGCAAATTGTTACCTTTGCCTCTGTCTTAGCTAGGGTTTCTATTGCTGTGATAAAACACTATAACCAAAAGCAACCAGGAAAGAAAGGGTTGTTCACCTTACAGCTTAGCACTGAGAGGAGACAAGGTAGGGACTTGGAGGGATCTGAAGCAGAACAGTGGAGAAATGCCGCTTGCTGGCTTGCTCCTCATTTCTTGCTCAGCCTGCTTTCTTATACACCCAGGACCACTTGCCCAGGAATAGCATCACACACAATTGTGTTGGCCTAGCCATATCAATTGCTAAGCAAGGCCAAGCTGGTGGGGCATTTTCCCCATTGCTGTTCTCATTTCTGAAAAGACTCTCACCTGTGTCAAACTGACATACAGTCTAGCCAGCACAGTCTTCATCCTTTCTGCTTCTTTTTATTTTTATTTTTCCTTATTTACCTTTTTGGGTAAATTACCAGGTTTCCATGAGAAGCAACCAACTTTGATGCTTCAATTAGGGTCAAGTTGGCAAGATGGCTCAGTTGGTAAAGTGCCTGCCTTGCAAACATGGGGACCTGAGTTCTACCCCAGAACCTATAAAAAAAAAAAAAAATAGAAAGAAGGTTTTAACATAGGGAACTTGGAGCCATTGCATGAAAAGCACCCTGATGAGCCTCGGTGGGGTGATGCTCCTGGGGTAGGTCTAGCACATTGTCCTCAACTAAGCCAGGTGCATTCTACTACAAAGCTACTTGAATAAAATGCCTCCCATGTATGTTCTACACAATGACATCTGTCCTTCAAACCCTTGACGTACCACAAGAGAATACCTCCCAGCGTCCTTAACAGTCATACAGGGCCACGCGAATGATCAGAGAAGTGGAGTGTAGGCGTTTTCGTGACCCTGGAGAACACAGCAGCTCCGCTCCAACACGGCCAGCCTTCTACAGAGCAGACCGCAGAGTTCCAGGGGTGCCACAGGAATCCAGTGACTCTGATTTACACCTTTGATGCTCCCCCAAACTCTGATTTGATTGGTCAAGGCACCAGGGAAAGAGATTTAAAAAAAAATGAAGATTTCCTGAGGGAGAGGGGACGGAAATGGAGTCATTCTAGACCCACCAGACAAGGGACATCATTGAAAACTGTCAAATCACATGGCCAAGCCTTGTAACTTATCCAGTGACCAAAGAACCAGGTACACTGCAGGAATACTCACCGCCATTGATCTACAGACAAGAGAAAGGATAGTCTAGCATGCAGCGTATGCTTAGGAATCTGAAAAGACTGGTCTGGCTCTGCACTCCCTTCACCCTGTAAGACAAGATGGGATGCACACCACAGACAGGTCCCAGGATCACCTGTCTCTCAGTCTGGGCCTGTCCAGAGGCTCTGTCCCCAAGGAACCCAGCTCAGGGAAGGTGTAGAACTAAGCTTGTTGTCATTGGCGAATTTCCGCCAATCAGCACATATAAGCACGGCTCTCAGGAACCACCTCCAGCGGTTTGCATTGATAATGCCTGGTTCATGCCTGAATTTCCTCACAAATACTCACAAGGTTGCTGCGTGACCAAAGCAGGCAGGACTGGCAGGACTGACACCCAAGGCCTATTGCTACTTCCAAAACCTCTTGCAGAGCTTGAGGATGCAGCACCCCTGCTGTGGACGTGAACTACTGGTGATTTAAGGTGTCAGGGAGCTTCCTGGACACCTAGTGTGAGACACAAATAAGTATCCAGGTCCTTTGGACCAGAAACTTCAATACTTATATGTGTTATACTCAAGGAGCTAAGTACTCGCCATGCAGGTGAACCGAAAATAGGAAGCCCAGGGGACAGTTGGTTAGAGTACCTTCCCCAGCTCCCTGGAGCAGAAGTTGGATCCTGCCTGGCTTTCTAACACAGAGAGCCCCTCCAGCTCAGAGCCTACCCAGGGCCTCTAAAAGATCTGCTGCCTTCGATTTCAAATGCTTGTATATTTTCTGGAGGGTCTGGAGATTGGGTTTTAAATGAGCTAATTTATTAAATATTTAGCAAGCCAAAGTGAAAGATAAGTAGCAGATGATAGATAGATAGATACATAGATAGATACATAGATAGATATATAGATAGATACATAGATAGATACATAGATACATACATAGATACATACATAGATACATACATAGATAGATACATAGATGCAGATTGAACATCATCAAATCAGATGCTCAAAACATCCAGCAGAAATCAACCAGGGAAGCCCAGTTTTAGGCAGTTTGCTGGAATTCCCAGTAGAAAGAACACCAGCCAGAGTGGAATATCCACCAAGATGAGTCTTCCAAATGACAGAACAAATAGCAACAAACAGAGATGACATCATTCAACCAGGTATTCACAGCATTCAGCAGAAACTGACTGGGGACGTTGAGGCAGTCAGCCAGTGCTCCTGGCTGAGCTTTCTCTCCATGACTGAGCTAACTCCAAGGTTACCTTCAGTTTCTTTCAGACTGAAGATACTTTTGTGTCATGTGGCACAGTAGTAGCCTCTGTTGGAAATGGTTTTTACCTTTCAACTGAGTTTAAAGACCTATGACTCTACCCTTGGGTGGTTTTGCTGTTCTCTCTCCCCTGCCACAAAGCTGGGGGACACATCTCACTCCCAGATAGGAGGTCTTGGAGGGCATTCCAAGACAAAAATGCCTGGGTCTCAGATGATGGTGGGGAGTGACCTGGCTTTCCAAGCCAGCCTTTCAATGAGTTCAAACAACTCCAGACAATTTTTCAATACAAAGTACATTACGATGGGGGTCCTGAGACCCTCCCCTTTGTGCCAGCAGCCCAGCTGTGGGGGAAGCAGCTGCAGTCAATCAAAGGAAATAATGGAGTTGCTGTGGAGGACCAATCTCTCTTGACTCCATAAGCCACATCTGGTGCCCACCCTATTACAAGAGACCTCCCTTGACAGCAGCTGCTTGACAACTGGGCTTTGGCCACCTTCATCACACAGATGGCCAAATGACAGGTGCCATGCAGGCTCCTTTCTCCGACTGCCAGAGTAGAGCTGGCCTGTGGCTTAGCATTCCATGGGCTCTGAAGTCACTCAGATAGATGGCCCTGTTTGGTCCAGCCTGCCTCCCGATCCCCAGACTTATCTTTAACATGCAAGCCAATGGGCCACCAGGGACATGGGCTAGGTGATGGAAAGTTATGGGATTAAAACCTGACCACCCAGCCTTGAATCCTGTGTGGCCTCCAACAAGGCAATCATGTGCGATTCAGTCTATTTGTATACAGGATGCTGCTCAGCCATACTGTTGTAAGAGTCAAGGAATGGCTTGGACAGACTTCCACCAAGGCTAAATGAAAAACAGTGAGTGCATGCCCACAGGGTGTGTGTGTGTGTATACATGCACACATGCCAATAGGGTCTATGTATGTGCCCATAGGCATTTCTGTGTATGTTATATATGCTGTTTACAGGATGTGTGTGAATGCATACAATATGTATGTATATGTGCATGTTCACATGCCTCTTCCTGGGACAGAGTCCATGGGCACAGACACAAACACCCTGTGTGCACTACTAAGCACACACATATGCAAATACACAAACACATGCACACACATACACACATACCACACACGCACACACACACACAACACACACGCACACACACACATACAGACACGCACACATGCACACACACAAACACACATGCGGGCACACACACGCACATACATACACACATGCACACGCGAGCACACACACGCACACACTTTGGAGAAGGCTCCACCCACTCCTCAATGCTGTTTGCTTTGGCTGAAAATCTCTTCTGTCTTTTACATTTCCATGTGAACATGCGCAGCCTTGTATCCCAAACAAAGCTAATAATGCCTCCCTTCTCCTCCTCCTCCTCCTCCTCCTCCTCCTCCTCCTCCTCCCTTCTTCCACCACCCACCCATCGTCAACCTTCCAGACCTTTCCTAAAGGCCTCTGGACTTCTGTCCTAGCACAGACTCTGTATGCTAAGTTAGCCCCAGGAACAAGGTGACTGCGTCAGCCCCTAGAACACACTAGGGGAGCAAGCCAGGAACACCACACCCTGCCGACTCTGGGACAGGCTGTTTTAAGCGGTGATGCTTGCAGTTCACTGCCTTGGCCCGGAGGACCCAGCATGGTGCAGAACAGTGCATATAAAAGAAGAGGCAGGGCAGAGGCCTGCAACGTGTACACAGAACCACAGAGACACAGGGTGTCTCCCGGATGGACTCCTACAGAGGTACAGGAGTCATGGTAGGACACCAATCCTCAAGCACTCCATGATGAAGCAGAGAGTGTCTATGGATGTCCTAAGGATCCCATGACCGACTATGACTCCTACAGTGCAATTTGAGGATGAACTTAAATGGTCATGAGCGTGACTCTTGCTTCAGTGACCTCCTGCTGTGAAATCTCTGCTTAATCCTGACTCACTCTTGTGCTTCCCTTTCCGTGGACCCATATTTTAAATGGCTTTCTCATTGCCACAATCAAATGTCTGTAAAAGTCAACTTAGCAGAAAAGCCATTCCCTTTGGCTCATGATTTAAAGGGATACAGCCCCCTGTGGTGGGGAAGCCTTGGTGGCAGGCAGCATCATGGTGCAAGGGGCCTGTAGAAGCTACTTGTTCTCGTCTACAGAGATAAGCAGTTCTCAACCTGTGGGTCTCAAACCCTCTGTGGGTCACATTCCAGATGTCCTGCATAGCAGATATTTATATTACGACTCATAACAGTAGCAAAACTACAGTTATAAAGTAGCAATGAAAATAATTTTATGGCTGGGGAGGGTCACCACACCATAAGGAACTGTATTAGAGTGTCACAGTATTAGGAATATTGAGACCACTGATAAAGGAGAAACCAGACAGGAAGTAGGCCAGGCTATTACAGGCCTCAAGACCCACCCTTAGTAACCAGCTCCCTCCAGCAAGGCCCTGCTTCTTAAAGACTCCACAACCCTCATTCCACCCTCAACCCAACAGCACCACCGTCTGAGGACCAATTGCTCAGATACATGAAGCTGTGGTGGGAAGTTTCACGTTCGGATCTTTAGCCACATCAACACTGCAGTCTGGGGAGGCCTCTTGTGAGCCTGTGTCTCAGATGCTTGCCCCTCTCAGAATATCCATGGCCCACTCTGAGAAAGTATCAAATCCATTTCAGAGACTGGTAACCCCCGGTGCTTCAAACCACCGAAGCCTCAGAGGAACGAGTGGAGGGGAATGGTTGATGTCACGTCAGTTTGTCTGAGCTGACAGGTTCCCCGATGGAAGGAAATGCATCATTTCTAGGTACGTGCAGAAAGACGTTGCTGGAGAGATGGGTACTGGAATCAGTAGAACAGGAAAGATCTTCCTCCACACTGCAGGTGCTGACCACCCTGATGGAGAAGGACTGAGGGAGAGGTGCGGTGCTTGACCTGAGCCTCCACTTCTGTCTTTGGACTTGAGTGTACTGGTTCTCAGGCCTTTGGTCAGAAACAGAACTCATGGTCGTTATGCCAGACATTTACTCTCCAAGTCTCTACTTCCCATAATCCCCTACCCCCTCGACTGGTTATCTGTTTGCCTGTCCATATACCACACACACACACACACACACACACACACACACACACACACACAGATGGACAAGACCCACAGTGGGTGTGTGGGTATTGTAGATGAGGATCAGAGTCCCAGGACACCCACTAGGAAGGGTTCCAATGCACCTATCAATATACTAGGTCCCTGTGTCTGTACCCACAGACAATAAATTGGACCAAGGACACAGAGATGACTTGGTGGTTAAGAGTGACTAGGGACGGCTCAGCAGTTAAGCGCACTTTCAGTCCTTACAGAGAACCAGAGTCTGATTTCCAGTGCCCCTATCAGGTGGCTCATGACCACATGCGATTCCAGCTTCAGGGAATCCGACGCCCTCTTCTGGCCTCCATGGTCCCTACACTCATGTTCATAACCACAGACACACACCATTTTAAACATAAAATAAAATAAGAAGTAGAGAGATAGCTTGCTAGGAAAGGAAAAGCACCCCTGAGAATAGAGTAAGAGTGAGCCAGTGAGCCAGGGTAAAGCCTGGCCCACAGGGCACCAGACCGCCTCTTG
Organism: Montemys delectorum; assembly: GCA_019843815.1. Taxonomy (NCBI): domain Eukaryota; kingdom Metazoa; phylum Chordata; class Mammalia; order Rodentia; family Muridae; genus Montemys; species Montemys delectorum. Next base: position 6,978 of record JADRCD010135416.1, on the reverse strand, counting down.
CCCATGCTTTGTTTGTGGGTGATGCACGGGTGAGAAACGACTTCCATTCTTTTTCTGCAAACTGAGTGCGCTCCATTTGTCATCTGATGCCAGGTGCCGAAGAGCTTCCTTTGTATGCTAATCTTGATGCAGCTTTGTCCTGCCACCAGGGTGTGCAGGGCCCTGGCAGCAGCTGCTCCAGCGTGGAGCCTCCCTCCTCATTCTGGGGTCAGCTGCAAGCTGTGAAAGTGACCTAGAAAAGTCATTTTGATCCAGGTAGTAAAGGCAGGAAGGAGATGGAATTTGCTGCAGGCTCTGAGCAGACTGTCAGTCCCCTCCCGCAGCAGGAGCAGGCCCTGCTGTCACCTGTGCGTCAGCTCTCTGCTAAGGCCTAAGGCAGCCTGTGGCTCCAGCATTTAACCCTGCCACCTGGAGCTCCCAAGCCTTCCTTTTCTCCTTTGCTAGGAACGTGACATCTCACTGCTGAAAGAATGCCTTCCCCATTCCAGAGATGGACCCTCCCCAGAGTCACTGTCTCCACACCCCCTTTTCAAACAACCATCAGCAAAACAACAAAATCCCATCGTGTTGGAGGCAAAGTCAAATGACATCTCAGCCTACTTGTCTCTAAAGTGTGTTTTAGTCTAAAGGACCCTTAAGGAGGCTGGCAGCTGGCCAGCAGAGTGACCATGGGGACAGCAAGTAGTCCTCAGGATACTTTTAGGCCTCGCCTGGCATACCAGCCCCTCAGCACTGGGTGCTTTTCAACCAGTCCTAAGAGTTCTTGAAGGCAAGAGGCCTGCAGGGCAGGCATGAGGCTCTGTGTCCACCAGGGGCCAAGCTTCTGCAGAGCTGGAGTGTGCTGATAAGAAATATTACTAGGGCAGGGCGGGTCCCTTGGGTGCATGCTCTCCTTCTGCCTCCTGGCTTCTTCATACTTTGTCCCCTGCCACCACCATGAAGTACAGTGTGACCTGTCACATTCCAGAGCTGTGGCCTGCAGCCCATTGCATTGGCAAAGGAAGGGCTGGGCCACACAGCTGCTAAAAATGGCTGCTTCAGCCTTCCTGCCCCAAAGAGTACATGCTGACATTCCTGCCATAGTTGAGGAAGGTCCAGCCCTGCTCCAGTTTGCGGCAGCTGCTCCCCAGCCCCCCCCCCCCCCCCAGACTGCAGTAGCTCTGCCCAGGCCTCCATGCATTCCACAAACTCCAATCAGAAGCCTCAGTTTGCAGAAGCTGCAAGCCCACCAGGCAGAGGGCGCTCAGTGCTTCCTGGTCCCATAAGGGTCAGGGACAGGCATGTCTCAGGCATGCCTCCTCCTAGAGAGAGGTGATAAGTCACCAAATGCCAGGCAGCCTCGATGCTGAGGTAGGGAAACTGGATCTGAGAATGCCTGTGCTGTGCTACCCTTCCCCAAAGCCCAGCAGGGCCTGACTCCAGGGTTACCATCTCCTGGCTTGTGAGTGAGTTGTATTCTAACATCTCAAAGGACTGCTTTGGAAGGTGAAAACATAAAACACACGGTTTTTCTTCCTTGGGTGAGCCCAAGAATCAGCACACGCCTCACCTCTCAAGACATACCAGTGTGTGGCTTGCCTCCTCCAAGGTCTCTGGGGAGCAGGGAACTCAGCTGGGTCTCCAGCCCACGCCCTGGCCCAGCCTTGTGGTAGAACTGGAGTCAGGCGCCATTGGAGCAGAGTTGGCGGCCTTCCCAGCTTGGGAAGAGGGCTTCATTGGGTGAGTCCCACAGACCAGGGTGCCCCTGGGGCTTGTAGACCAGAGCAGAGTTAGGAGCCCCGCCAAACCTCCTCTCCAAAGACACCAAAATTATCCTGTCGCTCCTAAGGCTGTGGTAAACATTACAAAACTCTTTGAAGTTCAAACTGTGCCTGCCCACAGAAGGGGCTCAGCAGCCAAACTGTCTTACAGGGCAATTAAGATGTTGTCTGCAGGTATCAGGCTGTCTGCAGGGTTTGCTGGGACTCAAGATGGGTCTGCCAGAAAACCAAGCACAGCCACACAGTGGCCACAGGCCTGGCGTAGGGGACGCAGCTGAAGGAAATGGGCCCCGGAGGATGCCAGAGCCAGTGCTGAGACACACACAGGCTCCTTCCCACCTGCACCTTAGTCTCAGGCCACACACCTGGGTGCTTTGATAGCCTGCCTGCCTGCCTTTGTGGGCGGTGTGAGCCTCAGCTCCAGGCAAAGCTGTGAGAGCCGATTCTGTTTGCTTTTTATCAGAGAGCTGAGGAAGGAGTTGAAAGCTGGGGCTCAGGCCTTTCAAATAAAACCAGAGGGAAGAAGACCACCACAAACCCTGAAAGAGAACCAACATGTGTCTGCAGCCTCTCAGATCTAGCCGGGCTGGGCTGGCAGCTAGCTTTGTAGTGCACTGGGAACCCTGTTTGGGGATTGGGCTGTGGTTTCATGGGGATCCAGTCAGGAGCCTAAGTATAAAACTAAAGTGCAGCTTCCCCTGTTCTGCATTAAAGCCCAGGCTGGTTGCACTCTACCTGAGCCTCCTCCAACTTAGAGTCCCACCTGCCTGGGAACTCACTTCATGAGTGGTGTCCCTGGGCTAGGCAGGTAAGGTAGCAAGCAAGGCTACCAGATGGATGCAAGTGGGGACACAGAAGAAACTCAAGAAGCTGCAGTGTAGACCAACACACTCACTCACCTCTAAATGGGCACGCATGTAGTTGCAGAAAGAACAGAATAACCCACCAGTCCAAAGGAGGACTGCCTGGGCCCCCTAGGCCTGAAACAGCTGGGAAACTTCCTCCAGGACCCAACAGTGCTCGAGGAACCAGCAAAGCTGCATTTGTGTGTTTGGTCAGGAGGAGGCCTTCCAGCGGCACTGCTAGACCAGGTCCCTGCAGCTCATGACTGCAGGGAGCCATGAAGACATGGGTGACCTATGCTCACACCTGACCAAGAACCGTGTGTCCCATTCAGAACAACGTAGTCCAGGCACCTGCTGGGTGTGGGCCACACAAGAGAGTACTGCACCCCGCCCTTAGCATCTCCCACACACTGAGCTGATGGCCACCTTGGCGAGCAGCCTCACTGACTCTTGACACCGAGGTAAAATATACATGATATATATTATGTTACGGCTTATGCAGGTATGTATGTGCATGTTCATGTGGGTGTGTACATATAGGCACATGTGGGCATATATGCATGTGGAGACCATGCTCCTCAATGCTTTTGGAGACACTATCTCCCACTAACCAACAGGGAGTTCATCCGTTCAACAAAGTGAGCTGACCAGTACACTCCAGGCATCCCCCTGTTCCTGTCTCCCCCCAGTGCCCTCTGTTTTGTGTGCATGCTAGGATCTGAACTCAGATTTTTTTTTTCCGAGAAAGAGTTTTGAAACTGTCCTGGAACTCACTCTGTAGAACAGGCTGGTCTCGAACTCAGAAAGCCTGTCTCTGCCTCCCAAGTGCTGGGATTAAAGGCATGTGCCACCACTGCCTGGCCTGAACTCAGATTTTTATGCTTGTGAAGCAAGCAGCTTACCAACCATGTCTGCACCCAACCCCCACCTCCTAACCATTTCTAAATACACAGACCAATGGCTCTAAGCATATCTGTAGCCACTGACATCACCCACCCCTAGAACTCTCTGTTTCCCAAACTGAAGCCAAGGCCCTATTCAATACTGGCTCCCCTCCCCCACATGCCCTGCAAACCATTCTCCTCTCTGTCTATGAATTTAGCTACTTTTAAAACTTCGTGGAACGAAGCCAAATGGAATTAATTCCCTTCTGCTCTTTTCCCAGGAGAAAGGTCCTTTTTAAAGACAGTCCTGTCAAATTGGTACAGTTATTTTACTCGATATTCTATATTTTTCTCCATTAATACACGGTGAAAGCAATAACTCCAGCTCTTTGAGTTGTAAAGTCTATTGTAAACTAGAATGAAGTCCCACCACAATTAGTTCAAAGAAAGATTTCATGCCCAGCCCCCCAAATAGCTCCCCAGAGCTACACCTTCACATTCACATACTCATTGCAACTCTTCCACCCACCGATCCACTCTTCTGAGAGTGTCTGCTGCTGACCTGTGCTCACTGCTCAGATTTTCCTGCTTTATCACCACAGCAGTGATAATTCGGTGGAAACTGTACTTGGTATTTTGAATTTGGGTCTATTCTCTCATTAGTCACATGCCATGTGATTTGGGGGTGATGAGCCAGGCTGTGGTGTAGACAGTAGCTCCCAAACTGTTCCATCGCTGCCTGGGAACAGGTAAGGTACCCCACAGCACCCTACTTTCACCAAGTTATGTGAAATATTTGGCACTCCGTTATAAACAGGCTTTGTTTGCCGTGGCGTGGCTGGAAGTGTTCTCGGCATATGGAGGGGCGAGGTAAAAACTAGTTTCAGGTAAGTTACTAATTCTCTGTGCATTCTCCATTCCGGATGCAGTGGTGTGAGGGCAGCTAGCTATACTTTGAGCCGTGTAGTCTTTGAGACTAGCTGCTCCTTCAGGTCACTGGCAGGTCGGTAGCTAGTTCTTCATATCATTGCTCAGCAGCACCCCTTGTTCTTGCACGGTATCTGCCCTGTGCTCCCTGTCCATCCGTGCCTCACCCGCAGGCTCAAGGTTCTTCCCTGTTGGCTGTGGGCCAAAGCTCCCTCTCTTGTCACGGATGGATATTATTCTAGTGTATGTTTCTGAAGTATTCAGGATTCATTCACTCCCATACAGTGGAGCCTGAGGTGGAGGACAGGATGCTTATGAAGGGAAAAATGACTCCTCACAGGTCCTCAGTGGCAGGAGGTCATGCCATGCAGAACCCCACTGGAGGCCCCAGGGAAAGGTCAGGAGGTAGGAGTGAGGCAAACAGCTTCGAGATTCCTGATTTCGGCCTCCTTGGGAAGAACCAGTCAGACAGGGTGAGCAGGCTCTTAGGCAGAGATGTCCCTGTTGTCTGCTATCTGGATCCACATGAGGACAGTATCTGCACAGTGGCTCAGTGTGGGGAAGCTTGAGACAGGAGGTACCAGAGGAGAGGAGGGATTGGTTGATTGACAAGAGACCTTTCCTAGGAATCAGCTATGTGTCTCTGCAGGCTCAGCGAGGCCTCACGGCACAAAGTCTCAGAAGATAGGAAATGTGCTTGACCCACACATGTACACGGCATTTTTTTTTTTAATCCATCCATGAGAGCATATCCATCCATTGATTTGCACTCAGGCTGTATCTGCCTTTCGGCTATTGCAGTAAAAGCAACTGCTGGTGGAAGCGGGCAGGTAGGCATTGGCTCCAGTTCTGGGCATCCCTCCTATTTCTAGATGTGTAAGAGAGAGTGTGTGTGTTTGTGCAAGTGCACAAGCGTATGGAGCCCTCATCACCTTTTCTTGGAGACAAATTCTCTCACTGGCTCAGGATTGACCAAATAGGCCAGCCTGGCTGACCAGAGAAGTCCAGGGAGCCTCCCACCTGTTGCTGTCTCCCCAGCACTGGGAAAACAGGTGCACATCAGCACACCTGGCTTTTTTATAAAAGGGTTTTGGGAACTGCACACAGGTCCGAGAGCACGTTACCGTCTGAGCTGTCTCCACTGCTCCAGCCTTCACTTTGTAAAGATTTGGGGTTGTTTGTTTGTTTGTTTGTTTGTTTTAAGAAATCAGGAAAATAGCTGGGCCATGGTGGCAGAGGCCTTTAACCCCAGCACTCAGTAGGCAGAGGTAGGTGGATCTCCATGTCCAAGGACAGCCTGGTCTACAGATCGAGTTCCATGACAGTCGGGGCTACAAAGATAACTGTAAAACAAACTACAGACAAACCCACCAAAAACAAAACAAAACAAAACAAAATGGGAAAACCCTCCATATTTATCCCCAAAGCTGAATCATGAAATGGCTTCACCTACATGGTTGCTTCACTCTCAGTACCTTTTCTTCGAGCATCACGGACCAGAGCAGTCACAAAGTCTGTCTCTAGGTCAGCAGAGGCCGAACCTCTGCTCCTGACAGCAGCCAACAACCCCAGTCTGGCTCCGTGGAAAGGGACAGTGCGCCACCCCCACCACCCCCACTACCCCCTGTAAGCAGGGGCCCTCAGCACCCCCTGCCAATACACAGGATGATTCACAAGCCCCTCAGGTCTCCACCCCTCTCTCCCCAATCCCCAGCTCACATCCCTACCCCTCCCACCCTCCATGACTCCCAGGTTGCAGAACCCTTCTCCAAGGCCCAGGTCTGTGTCTTAGTCGCCTTCCTTCCCTAGACCCTTGAAGCCATCAGTATTGCTGGGTCATCAGAAGTCAGTGGGGCAAGGCCAGGAGCAATCCACAGTTCTTCTAAGAAAAGGACACCCCTGTCTCTACCAGAGCCCGATATTTTAGATTTTGCATTACAGTCTATCTCGGATTATTGGAGGGAAAAAGAGCTGGCACACGTAATGACTCGGGTGATAACCATCTTCAAGAACTGGAGAGGGAAGCCGCAGGTGACTCATTGCTGGCCCACTGACACACAGTGTGGCCTGCCTAGCACTACTAGAAGGTGGAGGTCAGCAGGAAGCTGGCTTGCCCTCCTCCCTCTACACCTCAGTCAGCCTGAGTCATGACTCATGGGAACCTCCCACGTGGCTGAGAAGAGGAAAGGATGTGAGGCCACTTTGGAGATGGTAGAGGAGAAAGGGGAATAAAGTAAGCAGCCAGTGCTCTGCCAGGAAACTGAGCAGAGGACCGCACCCCATGGTGGCGTTAGACCAGAAGCCCCTGGCTCAGCTGAGGGCCCTCGCTCGCTGCTCTTACCTTACCCTTTCTTCCCTTATACTGATTTGCACCCCATCATCTCTTTTCTAGTGCCTGCCACCCACAGCTACACACACACACACACACGCACGCACGCACGCACGCACGCACACACACGCACGCACACACACACGCACACACACACACGCACACGCACACGCACACGCACGCGCGCACACACACACACGCACACACACACACACGCACGCACGCACACACAC
>JADRCD010135377.1:0-10088 GCA_019843815.1 Montemys delectorum | reverse complement strand
TCATCAAACCTAGACACTATTGTGGATGCCAACCAGTGCTGGATGACAGGAGCCTGAGATAGCTGTCTCCTGAGAGGCTCTGACAGTACCCAACTAATACAGAAGTAGAGGCTCATAGCCATCCATTGGACTGAATACAGGGTCCCTAATGAAGGAGCTAGAGAAAGGAACTGAAGGGTTTGCAGCCTCTTAGGAGGAACAACATTATGAACTCATTAGTACCATCAAAGCTTCCAGGGACTAAACCACCAACCAAAGAGTACACGTGGGGGGACCCATGGCTCCAGCAGCATGCGTATAGCAGAGGATGGCCAAGTCGTCATCAGTGAGAAGAGAGGACCTTGGCCCTGTGAAGGTTCTATGCCTCAGTGTAGGGGAATCCCTGGGCCAGTAAGCAGGAGGAGGTGGGATGGTGAACAGGGGGAGGGGGGAGGGAACAGGGGATTGCTTTAGTTTTTGTTTATTTTATTTTTTCTTATTTTATTTCATTTTTCTTTTTTCAGTTTTGGAGGGGAACCTGGGAAAGGAGATATTGTAAATAAGAAAACATCTAATAAAAAAATTCTTTTAACTCAAACAAAATAAAAAAGTAAAATAACAATTGTTGGAACACATATTGATGTTACTTATATTTTCAAGGGACTTCCATATCTTATTTAGAAAGTTTGAACTACTTTGCAGTTCCTTCAACAGGACAGTTTTCCCTTTCTGTCAGATGTGTCCTGTGAACCAAACTCAGGTCAGGAGCCTTGACTGTAAGCCTGTCCCCTCGGAGCCATCTCATCATCCCATATTCCCATTATTCATGCTTAGAAATTAAACCACTTATCTCAGTATACTTGAGAAAATAAGTGAGACAATCCGTATGTGAGTATGTTGTCGGCCATAATCTTCTACAGATTTAAACATTGCTTTAAATCAGTTTTAATATTGGAGTGCGGCCAAACAGCTAGCTATCAGTCTCAGACACCCCAGTAATAAAATGCATCCTCGTTAGTTCTTCTGGTCTATAGTTATGTAGTTGCTTTAAAACAAACAATCAAACAAACAAACATAGTGTTATACTTTCCTTTCAGTTACTGTGACAGGATACCCTGACCGAGAAACAATTTAGAGAAAAAAAGGATGTATGTAGCTCACAACTCCAGGTTAGGTCCATCACATCAGGGAAGCCAAGGCAGCAAGGACTTAAAGCAGGTTTGACTTTACCACACCCACACTCAAGAGCAGGGAGAAACAAGTGCCTCATGCCATTGTAATCCAGGGAATGGTGCTATCCATACTAGGAAGGTCTTTCTTGTCTTCAACAAGATAGAGACAGCCCTGGACAGGCTGACCTGTTCCAGGCAACACCCCCCCCCCCACACACACACACACACACATACTGAGGCTCTCTTCCCAGGTGTTTCTACGTTGTGTCGAGAATTAATAACTGACCACATATAGGATTTTAAATCCTGCTGAATTAAATTCTGGTAGTCTTGGTTCAGCATCCAGTGTGTCAAGTCCCTTTGGGTTTGTGTTTGAGGGTTACTTATATCATTGCTTAATGCTCTGGGGTGCTTGTTGTTGGCGTAATGTTACACTATGACACCCAGAGTATCGAAAATAAGCAGAGTTTCAAGTTCTAAGGCACGTAAAAGGACAACCATAAAATCGTTTTTTTCCTACTGGAAGATCAGAAAGATATTTGTTAGTATTAGCTGTCTAGATTCTTAAATGATTCCCAGCACATGCCCACCACCACATGCTTAGCATATTACAAGTTAGAAATACTCTAGCGTTCCTAAAGCGCACTTGATTTCGACAGTACTTCATATCTTCATTCTCTTTCAGCGCTATCCTAATGACCACATAGATCCCACGTCGCAGACACAATAGCAGAATATGTTTAGCAAGGATGAGTTTATAGCTCAGGAATGAAATTGAAACTCCCATCACGGCTCATCGCATTCATATGGCAACAGAAACTGCAGTGCTTCAGTCTGACCCGAGGGTCTGGAAACAGTACAGCTTATTAGGCAGAGCTCTTATGATACCCTCATTTGCAGAGATGTTTCCATCAGAGTAATACCAAATGTCCTCTAAACCAAGAAAATGGGATTAGCTGGGAGCTTGTCAATCTCTGTTTTTTTTCAAATGTAACATTTCACAATTCAGTTATCTGCTGCTGAACCTTCGTGAGACTCTAGTCTGATGAATATCTTTCAACTCCTATTAAGATCAAACGCAGCACTCTGTACCTTGTCAGCTGTTATATTCATGAAGAGTGATAGATCACCTTCGAAACCTCTGAGAGTATGTAAGTAACGTGGTGCCCAGGTAAAGGTTATTGTGCTGCAGTTGATAATTTAATGGAATCTCTAGCAATTTAAAAGCGTGTGGCATTGTGATAAGCTTATGGTCTTTTTTTTTTTTTCCTCCTGGAGATATAGACTAAAGCGGAGACTACAGTTGCCAAGCTCTAATTACCATATTTGAAATTCACACAGTTGCAGCTGAAAGGAAAGCCATCTCCCCCCTGGAAGTGAACTATCAGTTCACTTCATTATCAAAGGGAAGCAGCGAGGACAGAGCTTCCTCCTGCTTGAGGACACATCCACCCCTTGTAACAGCACATTCATTCAAAGTAAGTGTTAATGTTAATTCCAGACAGCAATTCAGAAAGTATTACTTCAATCAAAACATTTTTGAAAGACAATTGATTTAAAAATAAATCTAGAAGTAGAAAGTTGGGTTGTGAACACAAATCAGGAAAAAAAAAAAAAAAACATGTTCCTAAAAGTGAAAAATTCTTAGACATGAACAGTTAATATGACTTATATTTAACTTGCCTGTAGACTCCTACTCCTTTTTCTTCCAGGAAAGAATAATTGATTCTGTAGAGGATCTTCAGGGAGGGTAAATGTTCCTTTTAGGGGAATAGAGAGGAGAATAAACAAAAATACATCACTCCTATGCGTAAGAGCTAATGAAAACTGAGAATGCTAGCCAGGGTTTCTCAAGACTGACATAGAAATAAGCCCCAGAGGCACTCAATGGCGGTAAATATCGAAGAAGGAAGTCTTGTTTGTGTCTGGAGCGGGGTTCAAGGGTTGTTTGTTTTTAAAGTAAGCTTTGTTTTCAGAGCAATTTTAGGCTCACAATAATTGAAAAGGTAGAGAGAGTTCCTACATATACCTATACATATGTACAGCATCTCCTAGTGCCAAAATTCCCTATTTACACACGTTACAGTCACCTCAAACCCCTATTTCATGATAGAGACCAAAAACGGTATTGTACAGTCAATGAGTCTGGGTGAATACATAATTCATATATCCACCAGAATAATAGCATATGCAATATAGTTTCACTGGTCTGAAACAAATGCTCTGGTAACAAGCTCTCCAACTGAACACAATGTCCAGCCATCTTTGGACAAATTCTAACCTTGACCCTTGTGGCAAATCACATTATAAAAAAAGAAAGGTTAAAAAGTGGAATATTAATGAGCAATAGTAAGGGATACCCTGTAGGAGGCAATGTGGAGTGGGTACTGGGGAACTGGATTCACAGCAAAAAGAAAAAATTGAGAGTCCTGGAAAACAGTGATCAATTAGTCTACCAGTTCTGCTTATAAAGGACAGGTCTTGTGTCACCTGTAGACACAACACTCATGTCTGAATTATTTGTTTGAAAGCTCCATTTGCATCCATTAGTTCTGACCCATAGCAGGTCAATAAATCTACTCATAGAAACGAAAAACAAAATCAGTAAGCCAGATTATGCAACGGACAATTCACCCTGTTCTACACACACACACACACACACACACACACACACACACACACACCCCACACACACAAGCACAATATATAGAGAGAATTTTAGCTTTTTATCACTGCTGTTTGTCCATTCTAGTTCCCGATAGCTGGCACCAGCTCACAAATAGCCCAGTATTGATGCTTGAAGAGTTATTTTTTCTTTTTCCTGATTGAGTTCCTTACAGTAGGGGTGGGGAGGAGAGGGCATTTCAGAGTTTTTGACACCAACTCAGCCAGGAACATCTGCAATTTTACCAACTTTACTTAAAATTCTGTATTTTTTTAAGGAAAAATCCTACTCAAATAATAAGAAATGGGAAAACAGTTTATTTGATTATTTGGAGTAATATGTATTGGAAATGAATGAACTTATTTACAAAGAGACATTTTTAATGTGCTAAGTATTATCATCATAGACGAGAAAATGAAAATTTGTAAATGTTGTAAAACAGCAGTTCCTTGCAAGTGAAATACTGCCCGACACACCATTGAAATAGATTCAAATTAGGACACTTTTTTTCTGGAGGATAATTTGACAATGTGTTCAAAGCATGGAAATCACAGACAAGCTTGATTTAGAAGCTTGAGTTTTATAAATTATTCTAAAGGAATAATTGTAGATGTGCACAAAAAAAAAAATGTGTGTACTACCTTGCTCACTGGAGCCTGACCGAAGATCTGAAGAAATTCGGAGCTCACGGCATGCTCAATGATTGAAGAGTATTTGCCATCTTGGAGAGGACTAGGTTCAGTTCCCAGCACCCATATATGGCAACTTACAAGCAGTTGCTAACTCTAGTTCCAGGTGACCTGGCACCCTCTTTCTGCCTCCACAGACTCTAGGCTTTCATTCAATTAACCTACACACAAATTCATATATGCAAAACACTCATACACAAAAATAAAAATAAATAAAGCTATGAGAAAGGAATTATATCAAATAAGTACCCTTTATGCTTTGCTTGAGTTTTGGTTTGTCCTTTAGATCAGTGATTGGCAAACTTTCCTCAGAAATGCACCTTATACTAATTGTTTTACAACTTATAAAAGCTATATCATGTCTGTTGCCACTCTTCAATGTTTTCTTCGTAGTGAAAAGACAGCCACAGATAATCCAGACATAAATGAATGTGGCCGTGGGCCAACTATTTCCCCAGACAGGCAGAGGGGAGGATTTGGTACATGAACCATCGTTTGCTGTCCCCTGTCACAGACTTGATGAAGCTCCTTATTTGTAAGATATGTACTAGACACTAAAGCACAGACTCTAGAAACAAGGCACCTATGATCAGAAATGATAAGAAAATATGAAAAGTGGGGACAGGTTCATGCCCAAGGGCTGTGGCAATCAAGACAGATAGAACTTAGTCCTTAGGGCCAGGGAAGCAATGTCTAATGAAACCAGAAAGGTTTGGAATGTGGCAGGAGGTAGTTAGTGGACAGAGCATCAACGAGAAAGACAAAATTGTGCAATGGCCTAGAAGAACAGATTCCTCCTGTGGCTTTTAAATGGCTTGGGGCTTGGGACATTGACTGTGGATGGTAAAGGAATGACAATTTCAGACACATGGACACAGACAAGCTGGAATGGGGAGGTCTGGGATCTCTAATAGTAAAGCCAGGAACCTGGAAGCTCAGTGTGTTTATTATGTGCCATTGAATGCAGACGTAGGGTTATTACACCCACATAAACAAGGAGGTAGTTTTTATGGTAGACAGCTGGATCGAGGAGACAGTTCAGTTAATCTCAGTAGAAGCAGTCTCTCTGTAGGGGAGCAGTCTTCAGGCCATAAACATGGGTGGAGAGAAAAAAAAGCTAAAATAAACCTTGTGTGCACACACTATCAATAGTCATACTCAGACCAAGAGGGAGTCCTGCCATTTTCTAGAGCCCAGCCATGGGTCTAGAGCTTTGGTCCTTGACATGAGCAGCTCTTATCAATAACATACACCCTCTCAGCACTTCACACACTCAAGGCATCCTCCACCCTGCACACATTGTATATACTATGTATAGTTTCTCAGAGCTGTGTAGCACTCAGATAGCATAGTAAGACTCTCCAGAGACTCAGGGATGATAGGACATGCTACAAAATAGCCTTTCAGTATATGTATACCAGTTACCAAGCCTAAGTGCTCTGTTGAAGTCCTAACAAAGATCAAAGGCAACTGTACATCTACAGATGTGTAGCACCTGGCCCTGTGTGTTTTCAGTGGCTATGAGATACCATTAAGTAATCTAACTTCTGTAAAATGGGACTTTACAAGAGATAGGACAGGGGGAAAGTTCCAGAAAGACACATCAAGGAAACAATTGGTTGAAAATTTCCTATGCCTGAGAAATATGATGCCCAGAAATAGAACACTTAGCAGTTGCCGGTGAAATTGAACATAAAAAGAGTTCACCAAGATATTGCTTACAGTACTACTCAAGACAGGAAAAGATAAGAAGACCATCCTATGTTCAAGGGAATCCTCACACAGCTGTCAGCAGGTTCGAAGCATGAGAATCCATCAGGTCAGAAGAACTTGGGACCACAATGTCACATAGGCTGCCCAGGGTGATCAGGGTTGGTGACAGGAGATTATTTTGCCACCAGAATTGTGGCTAACATTTGTGTAAGAACACTCCATGATGTTTGTGCAGTGACAGAGTTAAGACACATTTCTCAGATTTCATCCCTGCTATTAAGTGCTATTAAAAGTGCTAGTCAAAAGAAAACAATAAATATTTTGACATACGGAATACTTCACCTACTACTGCTCTCTCTCAGAAATGAGAGAGGAAAAAATAAAAACTTGCCCAGACAGACGAAGCTAAGGAATCTCAATACGACTGGGTCTGCCTTACAGATAGCACTCTAGGAAATTCCTTCATCTGAGTTAAAGGGCTGCTGGTTACTAACGTAAGTCATAAGAAGGTAAAAACATGAGTAATGTAAGTAGTGATTGCACTTAGAATACTGCAATATTGTAAACATAGAGAACAAAAGAATGTTGTCTCTGCCATACAAGTTAAAGATAAAACTACTAAAAGCAACAGCAGCTACAACAAATTCTTACAAGATATATTAATTTGACATTGGCAACAGCATGAGAAGTGACAGTGTAAGGTTTTCATATGCGATGAAAGCTCTTATCACCTTAACACTGATTGCTGTGAGTATAAGATGTTTTGTGTAAGCCGCGTAGTACACAAAGCAAAATTTTCTAGTAGTTGCAAAATCAAAAGTAAAAAATTCAAACCACTCCACCAAAGAGAACTATCACAGAGGAAATTAGTGATAGAGAGAAAAGAAACCACAAAGCACCTACAAGGTGGTGGGGAAACACATTATAAAACTATGCGGACAAGTCTTTATCAGTTGCTACAAGAATTTAAAATTGATTAAATTCTTTACTCAAAAGACAGGCATTTCCAGGGACAATTGTAGTCTGGAAATTGTCACTGGCTGACCCAGTGGAGGAGAAAGTCAGGCTAAAAAAAAATAAGTGTAGTCAAGAGAAAGAGAGAGAATGCATTAGAGACCCACAAGGGGAGCAGAAGGTCACCTGGCAAGCATAGACAGATGGGTGGCACATCTTGTGACAGTTAATCTGCATGTCAACCTGATTGGATCTTACATCACCTAGGAGACAGACCTCTGGGAATATCCACAGGGAATGTTTCCAGGAAGGTTAAATAAGGAGGGAAAATATACTCTGATATAGCCTATCTCATGGGCTGGGGGCCTGGACTGAATAAATAGAAGGAATGACCTAATACTCATTTCTACTTTTTGGCTTTGGACCCAGTGTGACCAGCCTATGCTCCTTCTATTGTGTCTTCTCACCACAATGAGTGTAAACAAACCCTTTCTTAATTTGATTTCATCAGGCATTTTGTCACAGCAATGAAAAAGTTATACAAACCCACAAAAACTAAACTGGACACAGATCCACCTATACAGCTTTCTATGCAATGGGGAGTAGAAACATTTTCTAAATGTAAATCAGATGAGAAATAGTCCTACCCCTCAGAAAAAAATCCCACATCCCTCACTAACCTCAAGTTTATTTGAGATTTCCAGTGAAACAGTAATCTTTATGGTGGAGAGAAATATCACCACATGTTAAAGGATGCAGGCACTGAAAGTACATCTTGATGGCACAAGGAAGAATAGCCCTGCCATCAATGGACAAGGGTATACCTTCACAACTAGTAACCCTGGAGTTTGAGGGACTGATACTGTGACCAACAGAGGATAAACCTCTGAAATCACCCAGCTGCCATTCACCGCTATAGAGCCTAAGAACACAATCCTAAAAGGATGCTTGATATATATATATATATATATATAGCTGCATCCGTCAGGTAGGATACTCAGATCTTAAAGCCACAGAGACAGGTCCTCTTACAGGACCTATGTAGTATTTGCATACTATGGTTGCTTTCCACATTCCAACATATTTAGGAGATGCCAAAAAGCAGAACATTGGCCAGGAGTATGATCTTCTGTGTCTCAAGAAGGTGGAAGAATTTGCTAAGCTCAGTCTGCGTAGGTGCATCCAAAAGGCCGTGATGCACAGAGAAGGTACTTGAGAGAAGACACTGGGCTCAGGGCAGCGTGAGTACAACTTTAGAGAAGAGTGTAAGCTTAGCTGACACCATACTCTGGCAGTCTCCAAATTAAGGACCTATAAAGAAGACACTCTAGTAGCTCACTTTTTAACCCTATGAAACTCCTCCCTTCTCATCTCAGTTCCAGCAATACATATACTCCATTGTATTTAAATTTTTCATATTTATATTTTCATTTGGTTTCATACATTTAATTTTTAGATGTATTTTCTTTTCCTTGTAGGAAATGTATCTTCTTTTTTTTTTTATTTTTTAAACTTTTATTGCATTATGATGAGAAAAGTTACATGATTTCAATTTATCTGAATTTGTTAACATTTAAAAACATATTTTAAGTAAATAGAATTAAATCACATTCTTGTTTCCCTTTTGTACCCCAACTCCTCCCAGAGACCCCCCTCTTCAATACCTACAATATATTTTTTTGTCATATTCCTTAAAATTTATAAAATGTTATAATAAAAAGAGTATTATAAAAGTTGTTTGATATAAAACAATCAATTTAACAGTATTATGTAGATGCTTGTCTACAGCATACATAATACTGCAAATACATATGCTTTCTCACTATAAATTTCAAATAACTCCAAACATATTAACTGTATATTTCAAAATAATACATCACTACTAGTATTTTCTTAAGTGGACATAAATATGTAAAGTCTTTTTGTTTGTTTGTTTTGTATTTAGTAGAGTTTAAAATCTTGGCTCTTTCTGTGATACAAGCCCAAAATAAGAACAATTTTTAGACACTGGATTTCATTGTAATAAGGCTGTACTTCAATGACCCTCAAATCACCGAAGGATTTTACCTCTATAGTAGCTAAGCTGAGAGTTGACAGTTCTGCTGCGTCAAGGAATGAATTGTAGGCACGATTTTTAGATACAGACTTCCTGCTATGGTCAAAAAACTATTTGACTTGGGTGTGTGACTTTATTCTCAGCCCACAGAGAACAGGTTACATTCATTTAAGAAATGGTGTGTGTATTAAGATGGTCTATCCATAAAGTCATTCACCAACTGTTTCAATGAACAATGGTTCTGCATGGAAGGTGGTACAGACATTAGGTGAGGATAAGAATCTGGTTCATTGGCTATGATAATTTGGAAAAGCATTCATCTCAGAGAAAGAGTAACTTATAAAGTCCTCTTCTGTCATACGTGCAGGTTTCCTGCCAGCAGGAAATCACGGACAGACACACAAGATCCTTCTTCAGCCATTCTTTATTACATCTTCCAGAGGGCGACCCCCTACACCCCAAAAGCACTGTTTATATATGCCCTGGAGCAGCATGCTCATCTCTGATTGGCTGTTTGCTCAGGAGCATAATACGCCCGGGATGGCTAGTGACTTGGCGGTCTCTGTCCCTAGGCACATGCGCAGTTTATCTGTAAACTTGGGAGAGCACCAGATGTCAACGCCATCTGCTGGCTATCACTGCTCACTGCGGCTTCCTACACTCTTCTTCAAACTTGATACAAGAGCTAGAAATGTCAAGCAAAGCATTCAGTCTCACTCTTTGTTGTTCTCTTTCCTACAAGCCATCTCCCAAGTTAATTGTCTATGTCTCCCTTGGGTATATAAATACTTTTGAAATATATAAGCTGTTCTGAAAACCATAGTATAGTGTAAAAACATGAAATAAACAATACTAATAGA
>JADRCD010135324.1:0-10041 GCA_019843815.1 Montemys delectorum | reverse complement strand
ATAAAAGAAAGCATTTAATTGGGACTGGCTTACAGAATCATCAGTTTCTGATAGAAAGTAAGAAGTTTGTAATCACTGGATACTTCAATGAGTTTATGACTGGTGGTAGCTGGGAAGGAAATATTCAGTTTAGTCTTGACACAGTAGACAACATAGCAGCTGCCATAATAAAATGCTCAGGATTGTTCTTTGGTTGGTTGGTTTGTTTTTAATTTGTTGCTGTTTATTTTTCTTCTGGTTTTTTGTTTGTTTGTTTTTGTTTTTTTCTTGGTTCTTTGTTCGTACTTTCATTGATCAGAATTTTTGTTTTGCTTTCCTTTTGACACAGTATCTTAGAAATATTTTTATATCTATCCTCAAATGCAAGAAAAACATAAAATTGGCTAGCTATACAAATGGAGGCTAATAAGAGAATAAGGTAATGATTCATTGTTTTCTTCATTATCTCCTGCTTTTCTTTGAAGACATATGCAAGGGAGAAATCTCAGGTTTTAAATTTGTTACTGGATTTCTGAATGTAATCAGCTTTCCAATAAATGTTCTTTACCATCAGTCCTACTAGCCTCTGCATACTGAATGCAAACCATGCGACCTAGCATCACACTAGCCATAGCATATAGCCATGGCTATAGATTTCCATATAGTCCACTGGACTTACTGCTAACAAGTTTCAAATAAATGTTCGCATTTTAGACCTAAACTACTGAAAATTATGCATGATTAATTTTCTGGCTGAGCTATTTCATTCTAAGTAATGTAGATACATGTAGTTTGTTTGCATAGAATACCACAGGAATCAAGTAAAGGGCATGTACATTCTTATCTTGGAGGGCAAGAAGCTCACAATTTAATGCAATGATCAATCCAGAACCTAAACTGGCCTAACAAGATTAGAGAGCAACTGCTGAGTAAAAGGTGAATTCTACTGGTGGTGTTTGGTTTCTGTTTTCCCACCTAGAAAGCAGACAATGGAGAGCTGGTGAAGCATGGAGATTCTCTGTTGAACAATAGGCAGTAAACTGGGCTTCATGGTAGAAATATTAAGAGCAGTTAGAGCAACAGTAGAAGCTTCAGCACAAGCACACTGACAGCTTGTGATGCGATTGGCACTGGGCGGGCTGCTTGCTTCACTCTCTAATCTTTCAGACAAGCAAGTCTCAGGGTACCCACATACAGATGAAGAGATGAGACAGAGTTACCAAGAGTGGAAACCAGGAAGTGACCCCCTGGAAGACAGACTGCCAAGGTCCTTCCAATTCAATGACCAAGTCCTGTCTTAGCCAGTATATTAGAGAATCCTCCTAGAATACACTCAAGGATGAGAGAGTATAACAAATGACAAAACTGGTTAGGTTTTGTTATAACTCTATCACCTTAAAATGAGGCGCTCCTGAAGAAAGTGTCCTGTGTAGGCAGAACAACAGATTTAGTCTGCTAAAATTATAGGAAGATCAAGGAGGAAGTTGATGGTGGTGTTAGTCGTGATAATGATGTTGTTGATGATGATGGTGGTGGTGGTGGTGATGCTTGTTATGGCCGTAGATAATGTATATCAAAACCATCTATTTTTATGAGCTAGGTATTACATTATGATAATATATAATTACATATTATATATTAAAATGTACCACACACCTCTTCAGTTGTATTGCAATTTCCTTTTTATACTGCCTTTTTTTTGGGGGGGGGTGGTGTAAGGATAAAGGAAGAGCATATATGAAACAACACATTATGTTGAAGATGTATGGAAATTATTCATAACAGACACTGAAATTCCCAATGACGCAGAGGGCATCTCACTGCACCTCATATCAAATCAAAGCCACATGTGAAGGAGTATGCTATTGAAGAACAAAGCAATATAACTATTGTTTGGAGAGTTACAGACGGGACCCAGTAAAAGGTACTGTATTAATTATATTGTTTTCCATGGAACTTTCCTAAGGTAACCCAGGACAGCAAGACTGCAGAACATTCACAATGAAACTGTCAAAGAGGACTAGACTTGAGGGACCTTTGGGAAAAAAGAGATTTGAAAATAATGTACTGCCTGCCCGTGGTTCAGACGTGCCTGTCTCTGCAAGTATGACCACATTATTGATTCTCCAAGGAAGAAAGGAAATATGACTTTGTCCCTTAACTGACATCAAAGTTACAGCACAATGCAGCACTGCATAAAAGCACTTGCAAATATTTTTATTCTCAGTGTCCCTAGTATCCTCAGAGAAAAACATCATGCTCAGTATTTTAAGATGTGAGCAATAGCTGCTAAAAATAAACAAAAAACAAAAACAAAATCCCGGAGTGAGGTCAGCTAAGGAAGAGAAAATGGGTAAATAAATATTTAAAATGGACAAATTCTTAGAACCAAAGATCTTGAAATTCTTTACAAACCCAGGAATCCATAGATCAGGACAGACTAATTCCAAAGAATAGTTTTATATAGCTGGTTATTTGTCTAAGGTTTTTGTTAATTATTATGATGCAGCAGAGTATAGGACATTTCTGGGCACTGATTATCAGACAGCCTCCTCATAACACCTGTCTCTATAAACTAATGTATGCTGTCATGGTTTAATAGGAACTGGAAAAAGTACAATTTCTCAAGCGTGGTAGAAGATATGCAAATATTTGCAAAATACTTAACATGAGAGAGTGCATAAAATGGGTGGATCACAGCTGGTATTTCCAACAAGAAGTTTTATTTTTAATTAAAAGATAGAAAACATCAAGCCACATCAGATGGAATTTGTTTATTTTTCACATACAAAAGAACTTAATCCAGTCATAAGGTAGTGGGTCCCAGGGAGTCAGAGACCACTGACATAGAACATATATTATACAGTGCAGACAACCATAATCTCTTGGATAAGAACCCATAGCTGCCTAACACTGAACATCTATCAGGCAGGCTAGAATCCATCAGCAAATTTAAGTATCTCCAGAGGGGCTTGACAGGTTAGGCAAAGAAAGCACAGTAAAGGATCTGCACTTCCACTGACAACTAAAAATCTATAGGTTAGAAAGGGGCAAGCTCTGATGTCTCCTCCATTAATTATTTAAAGGAATATTTCAGATGATAGTAAATCAACAATTTCACATATAATCCCCACTTTGGATCAAAGATGTGCTTGTGATAAAGAAAACACAAAATGCTTCCCTTATCTCAAAAAAAATATTGTGCATTGTTTTAGCCTTCAGGGGAGCAGCTTCTCACCAATGAGTTTGGATCCAAAGATATTTTGAGGCAACTGGCAGACGGGAGTCTTCTCTCATATAGAGCACATACTCTACTATTTGCCATTGGTGAATTTCCCAATGTAATCAGTCATGGCTAGCTAGCCATAGCTGATACAAAGTTCACTGTATAGATTGTCTATAGTTAGCAAAGAGGACTGAACTTCAATAGTCTCTTGCTCAGTTTGTCTGTTTTTAAACTATAATATAGAGAGTTTCAAGCATGTACAGAAACAGATAAATAAAATCAATCTTGATGGACCCATTACTCTGCAAAATTAACCTGTTGTGTAATTCATGCTCAGCCTTGCTTTAACTATTCTTACCTTCTTCTTCATTGTATAGTATTTGGGAGTAGCTTGTAGACATCGCATGATTTCATCTTAAATCTTTCTGTCCTGTGTCTTTCCAAAGAAAAGACCTAAACAATTAAGCATCTAGAAAAACCTTAGAAAAACTAAATTAACAATATGACAATACAAAACACCCTTTAAAAAGTAAAAATCAGCAATGATAAAAATCAACAATATTAACTGGAAGTATACAAACTTCAACTTGAATTGTATGTTTAAATTCAATTTCTAATAAATTTTCTTCTTCTTCTTGTCTCATTTTGTTTTTGAGACAGGGTCTCTCAACAAGATGTCCACAAATTTATGACCTTGGCCTTCTGATCCTCTTGACACTACATCCCAGTGCTGAGATTACAAACCAGTATAATGACCAACATTCAGTTCATACAGTGCTGGGAATCAAACCAGGGCCTTTTAAATACTATGTAACTACTCAACCCACAGACCTTTACTCCCAGTCCCTGCCTGTATTCATTTAAGTAAAAAAAAAAAGTCTCTATACAAATTCATACAAATGTGCTTTAAGTAAAACCATTGCCTCTTTGCTCTCTCTAGTAGAATCAGCATAAAGTAAAAACATGTATTTTCAATACTGTGGAATTTTTCAATTACTGATTTCCACAAAGTCACAAGATTTCCAAAGATAATCCAATCACAGGCCAGCTGGTTCCCCTATGAAGCCACATGCATGCTGTATAGAATAAATACAATATGATACCTGCTAAGGAATACCCATGCCAAACCTCAGTTCATATTATTTTTTTACTTCATATTATTAAACCTTTTTAACAAGGGGCTTGGAAATGTTTAGTGATCTGGCCAGAGTCACCCAGCTAATATGAGAGGAGAGAGAGAGAGAGAGAGAAAGAGAGAGAGAGAGAGAGAGAGAGAGAGAGAGAGAGAGAGAGAGAGAACTAGCCAGGGTGGCAAAGTCAGTGAGCCACGCTCTCATCACTGCCTGCCCTAGCATGTGAGAATACAAGTCTGAGACTGCCCTGCCCTTAAGGAAGGCACAAGCAGCAGGGAAAACATAGCAAACAGCTCTCTAAGCTACTTAAGGTAGATCCAGCAATTGGCTCTGGATGGCTCCTGCAATTTTACCATTCTGTATTTTTATGTTTAATTACTGCTAAGAGTCAGAAATACTAACTGCGAAAATATTTTTCTAAGTAGGGGATCGCTAATGAAAGCAACACTTGAGAGAATAGTATGTTAGGTTCCACTTGAACACAGATCTTATGTGTAGCAATTAATAGATAAAGTTATGAGTACTTCCACAGGTTCAAAGTAATCTGTCTTGAGCTTCCCTCTCAGTTACTCAATGCTTGTGGCTTCCTGTGGTGCTTGGCAATCTAAGACTTCCCAATAAAGAGGAAGGAGCCTATCTTTGACTCTGAACACTTCATCATCACATTTTACAGTACAAAGCAGTGAGTGCTGGAGGCCAAATCGCTCACAACTCCAAGATGATGAAGTCTTTAGTGCCAAGCTGCTTGCACAGCAGTCTTTGCTCCTAATTCAGCCTCCTCATTTTCTGCTATCTCAAAGACATAAGCAGGTAACAAAGTTCAAGTTCATTATCCAGAAAATCCACTTTGCCAGCCAAAGCAAATAGATTTTGGATGAACATCCTAAATACCAGCTAAAAAATGCCAAGTATGAAAGGATCCTTTTTTCAAGTGTTTGCAAGAATGTCTGAAAAGCCAACAATCTGTGACTCTTGTGCAAAATATTCTAATGATGATGAAGCTAGATTAGGAGGAAGCTTGCCCAGACGAGCTGAGATTCTTAAACGATAAAGTTGACTGCTACCTGAGTTAGGGTCAGGCCTGTGCCCAGGTAACTATAATAAGCCAGCCTCAGCCACCAGTAATGAGACAATGAAAAGACTCAAGTGGATAGTGAAAAGCAGAAAAGTTCATCATTTGTGCCCTAGCATGCAAGTAAGATGTAGCTAAGCATAACTAAGCAGGCAGGTCAAGGTTTGGCCTGCGGTCACCACAATCTAGTCTTTCTGCAATGTCAGTCTCGGCAGGAAGGTCACCTAAGAAGCTGTAAGGAATTCTTCAGGAGACAAACTCCTCCACAGGCTGCCCCAGAGCCTCAGCCTTTCCTTCTTCCAGCAAGAGATTCGTGGGAAAATTCTAATTTCTTGGGGTTCAAGGTTCTGGGGGTGGAATGTGGCAGTGGACAAGAGGCTCAGGATCATGTCTTCCTTCCTGCCAGCCAGGCTAATTACATAAGCAGAAAGTTTCTTTGTCTGACGTAATGAGCCTTTCTGAGGTGATCAGGCAACATGAGTAGCTGAACAACTACAGAATTCCTGTGATGATGCTGAGATGTATTTAAGATACATGGTCCATCCCATGTATTTACTGAATCCCTGTGCCCCTGCTGTCTTCAGAGCAAGGACTGAGATATTGTAGCACTGCTATATGCTTAGCTCATATTTGTTGAAATTGTTTTACCCTTGTAAAAAGTTATCTTAGAGTTTCCATTGCTCTGAAGAGGTACCATGGCCAAGGAAACTTTTACAAAGGAAACCAATTAATTGGGGCTGGCTTATAATTTCAGAGGTTCATTCCAGTATCATCATGCATGGCAGTATGCACTCAGACATGGTGCTAGTGTAAGACCTTGACCATATGTCAGTGGTACTTCCTTTGAGATGTGCTCCCCCAACCCCAGGGAGACACTGAGAGGCAGATCCATGCAAAAGCAAGAGGTTTATTTTCCAGGGCGTGAGGATTGACTTTCAATTAGTCCCTCAAGGCAAGTGACTAGACGGCAACCCTAAATGGCTATTACAAACAGTTTTTATATTTTTTAGGGACACAGGTTACATCAGCGAGGTTACAATTCAACCTTATTGGCTAGGCATATTGACCTTTAAATCTATTGGCTAACAAGCATGGGGAGATCATGACACACATTTGAACTCTACCTGAGACTTTCCAGAGGGTCAGGTGACTATCAGTCAGTACATTGTTCATTTCTTTCTGAGAATAGTTTACTTAAGAATGTTCCTGTGGGTGGAGAATGGAACTTGGCCTAACCTTGACCCCAGATGGGAGGTGGAAGCTGTGAGGGGGGGGTGAAGTGTAAAACTGGTAAAAGCCCTTAGGGTCCTTCATTGCCCCCTTTTTCTTGTACAAGCTCCAATCCTAGAGCTATGCTCAGGGGCCTGGAGTAACTAACTCTTAATATTCAGATCCTGTCCTCAGGGTCTCATATTGTTGGCACAGGGCCATCCGCTGTATGCTCCTATTCTTTCTTTTATGAAGGATATAAGCTTGTTCAATATACAGGGTCCAAAGGTCAACAATAGCAGAACGATTACGGGTCCTAGCAAGGTGGATATAAGGGTGGTTAACCGAGGGAAGGAGTTAAACCAAGACTCAAACCAGCCCTGACTCTGTTCTCTTTCTCTCTTCAGCTTGGTTAGCCATTCTCTTACCTTGTCCATTGAATCCTTAACTATGCCCAAAATGGTCTCCAGTATGTAGTTCCTGATGTTTTACAACCCCAGGTAGCACAGAAAAAATGGTTGCCCCACATACACACTAATGGGCCTGCTGCCAGCTTCTCTCATCTCAGGGGCACTCAGATATGGGGGTTTCTCAAAGGACACTCAACTTCGGGTGTCCATACCCTAAGCCCAATCCTCCAAGGCCACTTCTGGGACACTGTTTAGATGCACAAGTCCCTCGTCCTCCACATTCTGGTAACCCCTCCCCCTGTGTCTCTAGGGTGGAGATATCCCAGGAGTCAAGGCCCACCACTAATTTACAGAGAGACAAGGTCTGGCCACCAAGTATAAGGCAGGTGTTCTTCTATAGTGGACCAAGCTATATCCCCAGTGGCTGAGAGTACTTGGCAAGTCACTTTGGTAGGGTTGTGGTAGGTGATGAGACTCAGTACAAGAAGGAAGATACACCATAGCCATCTCATGGTTTCTCTGGCCTTGCAGATGGTTGAGTGATCTCTAGCTTGAGGGGGTTGCTAGAGTATCTGGCTACTATCCAGTTGGCATCAGGCACAGGTGCTGGTCTGATGTGTTACATGAACCTGGGGAGTTACTCCATCTACTTAGTCAAGGTGGTCAACACCAGGAATGGCTCCTTCCACTTTGCTTCCAAGTTTTCAGCACAATGTCTCTTAATATATACCCAATCTCCAACTTGGTACTTGTATGGAATCTCTGGGGTACTTGTATTATACAGGGCACTAAATTTAGGCCACATTTCCTAGTGGCTAATTTGGAAAGCTTGCAATAGAGCCATAAGATCCTTATTAGTTTGAAAGTTTCTCTGGGGAGGTCAACAGCCAGGGTCAAAGGAGTGGAGATCCCATACAAGATCTCAAAAGGAATTAGATTGAAATGATGGGGGTACTTCTAGGCCTAACCAATGCCATGGGAAGAAGTACCACCCAGTCTGCTCTAGAATCTAAGGACAATTTGGTTAAGGATTCCTTCAGGATCCCATTGATCCTTTCTACCTGCCCTGAACTTTGCGGATGGTATGCACAATGGAGTTTCCAATCATTCCCCAGAAACTTACCCGATCCCTGGCTTACCTGAGAATTGAAGACTGGCTGGTGATCTGAGCCAATGGTTTTAGGCATACCAAACAGAGGAAGTATCTCCCCTAGTATCATCTTCATTACCACCTGTGTGGTTTCCCTCTTGGTGGGGTAGGCATCTACCCATCCAGAAAAGGTACCTACAATGACTAGGAGGTACTTTTACCATATTTCCCTGGTCTAACTTCAGTAAAATTAACTTCCCAAAATACTCCAGGATGATTACCCCTTAGCCTTTTTCCTGATGGTGCCTTAGTGGGATAGGCATTTACCTTCTGACAAGCTTCACAATTTCTAGCTATCATGTCTGCTAGTTTTCTAAGATTTAAAGTAACTACACCCAACCCCTTGATCACCTGTTCTAGTTTTCTACTACCAAGGTAGGTATATCTGTGCATTTGTGCAAGCAGTTCCAGGGCCTCATGTTCTAGTAGGATGGTTTTTCCTTCCAATGTCTTAAAATGTTCACTTTGTCCAAATAGTTAGTGGGACAACATTCAATCAGCTTAAGCTCATGACCAGTATACCTAGGTGGTGGCCAGCTATTTTGAAAGTTCCAATCTGGGCTTGAAAAGGTCAGCTCAGGAACTTTGGTAAGGTCATGAATACTTGCCCCTCCAGAAGGGAAAGGCTAATTAACATTCCTTAGACCACAGGTTGGGAACCAACCTGCGGGTGGAGACACATTCCGCAGGACTGACCTATGCCCACCTTCAGACAAGGAAAGTCCTTGCCACCATATTCCCTGAAGACCAACCAGATTAAAAATTTTCACCATTCTGCCAATCACATTGTGCCTAATGGCTGTAGAGAGCCGCACCCGAGCTAGCAGCCACCATTACAAGATGGCGCCGGCATCCGGTGTCTTCTCCCTGTAACAAGAAGTCTGCGCATGTGCCTAGGGCCAGAGCGCGCCAAGTCTCAGCCCATCTGCGCATGTGCTAGGGCCAGAGAGTGCTAAGTCACAGCCTATCCCGAGGTGTCTCATGAGGTAATGAGCAAACAGCCAATCAGAGGTAAACACGCCGCTCCAGGGTGTATATAAGCAGTGCATTTCCAGGGCTTGCCCTCTCCTCACCACATGGTAATAAAGGTTTGCTGCAGAAGGATCCTGTGTGTGTCTGTGTGTTCCTGCCGGCGGGAAAATAGCGCGGGCCACAAATGGCTGCTGCCCTGAAAACTTATATAAGCTCACTGAACAAGCTGTGTGGGGTCACTGCCTCTCCTTCAGGTCTGGGATAACCCCAATGTACTAGAACAATAAATTCCTCTTGCTTTTTGCATCGATTCAGGCTCCATGTGGTTCACATAGGGGGCTTCCGATAAGCTAAAGCTCGACAGAGTATTATGGGCTCTCTTTTCCTGGGTGGTGATTTGTCAGGAGGATAGTCTTTATTGCTTCTATTGCTACTTCCTTTGACATCTGGTCTGCCAGATGGTTCCCACTAGCTATGGGGTCATCGTCACCCTTCTTGTGCCCAGGGCAGTATATTATACTCACTTTTACCAGTTTTAAAAGGCAAAAGTGTAGTAGTTGTGGTAGGGCAACTATCTCTGTTTTATTCTTGATGATCTTGCCTTCTGAGGTTAGGAGTCCCCATTGTTGATAAATGGCCCCGTGCACATTGGCAGTCTCGAAGGCATATCTGCTCTACCTCTGCATCTCCAGCCTTCTACTGACTATCAACCAAGAAGCTGCTCCTGCCTCTCAGATCTTGCATGAGGTGATAGTCCTGAGTACCAGGCTTCTTTACAGGCAACAGGGGTGTGTTCCAAGCAGAGCTGCACTTGTGTAGTATACCTAGTTGTAGCAGCCTGTCAACTTGAGGCTTAATATCTTCTCATGCCTCCTGGGACATTGGGTACT
>JADRCD010135302.1:0-14715 GCA_019843815.1 Montemys delectorum | reverse complement strand
TTTTTTTTTTTTTTTGACTTGAGTAACTTTATTCTCAGTCCACAGAGAACAGGTTACATTCATTTAAGAAATGGTGTATGTATTAAGATGGTCTATCCATAAAGTCATTTACCAACTGTTTCAATGAACAATGGTTCTGCTTGGAGGGTGGCACAGACATTAGGTGAGGGTAAGAATTTGGTTCATTAGCTGTGATAATTTGGAAAAGCCTTCATCTCAGAGAAAGAGTAACTTATAAAGTCCTCTTCTCAAACTTGATACAAGAGCTACAAATGTCAAGCAAAGCATTCAGTCTCACTCTTTGTTGTTCTCTTTCCTACAAGCCACCTCCCAAGTTAATTGTCTAAAAGCCAATTTTTCACAGTGCGATGCATAGTTCAACAACTCCTTGTCCCATTGGATTATAAGGAATTCTAGCTTTATGTTTAATACCAAATTCCTTACAAAATGATATAAAGTTGTTGCCAGTTTAGACTGGCCCATTATCTGTCTTAATGACTTTAGATAATCCCATAGCATTAAAGGCTTGTAAACAATGATCAATTACATTTCTAGAGGCTTCTCCCATATGTAGAGAAGTAAAAAGGAATCCTGAACAAGTGTCAATACAAACGTATATATTTCAATTTTCCAAATTCTGTATAATGAGTTACATCCATTTGCCAAATATGATTGGGCATACGGCCTTGTGGATTAACCCCTAAATGCAGAACTGGAGATAACGGAAGGCAGTTAGGTCATTGTTTTACAATCACTCTTGCCTGCTCCTCAGTGATCTTATGTCGGAGCCTCAAGATATTGCTGGAAAGATGAAATTTATTATGATCACATCTAGCCAATGCAACAGGCTATAGCTCTGTCAATACCTGCAGCTAAAGATCCAGAAAGGCCAGAACGGGCTCATATATGACCAATATAAAAGTGATTTTTCAAGCAAGAATGATGTTTTGCAATTGTGAATTGAGAGATCGTGCTGGCATATTAAAAATAAAATTTCCAATAGAGGAACAGACTGGGCCACATATAGACTACCAGTAAAAAGATTAAAAGTATCATTTACAGATTGAAAAACATTCAGTACTGCTGTCCATTCTGCTAACCGAGCTGAGAGCCCAGGAGTCTCTATGACTACCTGTTGATTATTCATAAGATATCCAGCTTGTCCTTTAGAGGAGCCATCAGTAAAAATCAAAAGAGCATTATACAGAGGCTGTAAAGCTGTCATATTAGGAAATATCACCTTATGTACATTTAAAAATTTTATCAACCTATCTTGAGGATAATGATTATAGTTCCTTTAAGTCCTATTTGAGCAAGCAACCAATCCGTACTATGCTGTTCAGCCAAGTATCTTTATCTACATTAAAAGGCTGAATAATGATATCTGGTTCTTTGCCAAAATAAGTCAGCACCTGCTTCCTTCCAAGTATAATCATCTGGGCTACTGTCTTATAATTTGGCATTAGGAGATATCCTTGAATGTATTCATATAAAAGGAGCCCTTTGCCACAATAATCCTGTAGGCTTATGAATAGTATTAAAAGCCAACAGATGTAAAGGCAAAGAATAATCTATATAAGTAACAAATTGTTTTTCTTTTCTTTCTTTCTTTCTTTCTTTCTTTCTTTTTTTTTTTTTTTTTTTTTTTTTTTTTTTTTTTTTTGTTTTTTTTTGAGACAGGGTTTCTCTGTGTAGCCCTGGTTATCCTGGAACTCACTCTGTAGACCAGGCTGGCCTCGAACTCAGAAATCTACCTGCCTCTGCCTCCCCAGTGCTAGGATTAAAGGCGTGTGCCACCACCACCCGGCACAAATTGTTTTTCAATAGCTCTTTCTACTTGTTGTAAGGCCAGCAATCCTTCTAAGGTTAAAGATCTAGGGGAGGTAGGATCAGCACTCCCTTTAAGAATATCAAATAAAAGTTTCAATTCTCTTGTAGTAAGCTTTAAATAGGGTTGAAGCCAATTGATATCTCCTAGCAGCTTTTGAAAATCATTTAAAAATTTTAAACTGTCCCTACAAATAATTGTCTTCTGGGAGAAAAATGGCTTGATCTGTAAGTCTAAAGCCCAAATAATTATAAGGATCCTGAGTTTGTACCTTTTCTGGAGCTATTTGAAGTCCTTAATCAGCTAAAGCTTCTTGTAAATATAACATAAAAGTCCTGAGGATCTTTTCCTGCTATTAAGACATTGTCTGTGTAATGAGTGACATATGTCATTGGCCATTGCTGCCTTACAGGCTGAATGGCTTGTGCCCACAAACTTTTGACATAAGGTAGGACTATTATTAGCCATGCCCTGAGGAAGAACTGTCTGTCCATTGATATCTTTTCGTAGGTTCCTTAAAATTAATAGAAGGAACACTGAAAGCAAATTTTTCACAATCCTCAGGGTGCAAATGAATAGTAAAGAAACAGTCTTTCAAATCTACCACTATTTTATAATATCCTTTAGGAATAGTCATTGGAGATGGAAGCCCAGGTTGTAAAGCTCTCATGAGTATCATGGTTTCATTGATCTTTCTTAGATCTTGTAGCAATCTCCGTTAACTGGATTTTTTTCTTGATAACAAATATTGGAGCATTCCATGGTGACTGAGATTCTCTTAGATGTCCTGCCTCTAGTTGCTCCTGTGCCACGCCCACTCGTCTACACCAGTAAAGTCTGCAATATCAGGGGTAAAAGCCTAATCAAGGACAAGAGGTGTTATGACTTCAAAGGGAGTTTGTGCCTCCTGGGTATTCAGTCAGTTGTTGGCTTCTCCTAACTTGGACATGTTCCAGATTAGTCTTTCCAATCGTCAACATGCCTTCTTATTCAGGCATAAAGATACCCCAAGAAACCATTTGTAAATGGCTAAAAAAGGGTGTTGTTCCCTGGCCAGCACAACGTTCCAATATATCCTAATTTATTTCCAAGCTGTCCTTAGCTTGGAATTTCTCACAAGGAAGCTGCCTTATGAGATAGGATGTCCTCCAAGTTAGCAACAGAGGTCAGGCACCATTGCTTACAGTTAGTTAGAATTCTCAGGGCAGTCCCACAGAAGACAGAACTCTTTTACATATCAGAGAGGGCTTCTCTCACTTAAGGGCATTTTCAGGAACTGAAAGTTTGGAACTTCCTGGTCCTTGCCTCCAGCAGACCCAGAAAATTAGCATGGGAATACCAAAATAGGCCCGGGGGGAGGGCACCACTGCTCTTCTACTTCACACCTCCTGGATACCTGATCTTACCGACCTTGATGTAACCATCACTTGCCTTATTGACCTTGATGTGACTGTCACTTTTGTCATTCGCCCTGTTTTCTGTTTACTATATAAGCCTGGTTTTCATTTTGTGAAAGGACTTACTTGAACTTAGATGGACTAGGACTTAGACTTAGATTCATCCATTCTAGATTAGAGCTTTGAGCCTCATGCAGTCCCCAGTCCCACCCCCCCACCCCCCACTGAATACCCAGAGCACTCGGGCCTGGGGGGTGGGGTGCAGCAGCGCCTGTCCAGAAGAGGTGGCTGTTTTAGACCCAGTGTGTTTCAGGTGGCCTCAGATGTACCTCAGCTGCTGAGCTGCTAGATTTTTCATTTCTATTTTGTAATGACTGTAAAAGTCTGATGCCATTTTTAAGAAATACATTCAGATCCTGCACTTCCATGTGTCGTCTCTGCCATCATTTCTTCACTTACGTCTTGTCAACCTAAGACCCCGTTCCTCCCACAGGTTGAGAGAGGCCCAGACTGGCCGGCCTGCAGCACTCCTGCACTAGCAAAGAGGGGGCTTCTATTTTTTCTTTAGATAAAAACCACTGATCAACCCATACTGGGATATTATTAAGCCATTGAATTTTATCAGCATGGGATGCAGGCAAGATAGTGGCCATTATGGAAAATACCCCAAGCCTCTAGTGTTAGAGTGAGGCTTAGGAGCTTCAAAGGTCTTAATGACCTGTCCTTCCTTTCCTAGCCCCTGACTAGGCAAAAATCCTTGTCCTAGCATCTGTTTAGTCACTGCCTCACTAGGACTACACATTATAAAACCCATCTGTGACAAGAAATCCCCTTCCCTAGAGGGTAATAGGCAAACTTGATGTAACATAAAGCTGAATTTGTCCTGAATTGCCCTCCTCATCTCTCCAGGTTAGAAGTTTAGAGCTTTGTTTTGGGTTATTGGCATAACCAATCCCTTGTAGGTGAGTGAGCGTATCAGATAAAGGCCAAGTTGAAGGCCAATCTTGTCCTTTTTTTTTTTTTTTTTGCTTTTATTCAAGACAGGGTTTCTCTGTGTAGCCTTGGCTGTCCTGGAACTCACTCTGTAAACCAGGCTGGCCTCAAACTCAGAAATCCACTTGCCTCTATCTCCCAAATGCTGGGATTAATGGCATGCGCCACCACTGCCTGGCCAATCTTGTCCTTTAATAATTATTATATCAACCCCAGTATCTATTAATCCTTCAAAGCTTTTTCCTTCAATTACTAACTTAAGGTTAGGTCTCTTACTAGTAATAGATTGAACCCAGTACACATCAGAGGAACCAAAGCCACTCTGTCCTCTCTCACTCTTAACAAATGTGGAAGGTAGTGGATGCAAGGGAACTAAGTTGAGTAATTCTTTAGTTAGCAGGTACAGTTATAATACCATGAGGGGAAGCAGCCATAATTTTAATTTCTCCCTCATAATCATTATAACACCTGGATAAATCTGCAGTCCTTTTACAATAGAACTGCTTCATCCGAGAAGAAATTCCCAAGTTTCTGCAGGTAAAGGTCCAAAAACTCCTGTAGGCAGAGTGTGAACACTCATTTCTGGGGTTAATACCACGTAGGTGGTGGAACAGAGGTCCAATCCTGCACTTCCTGGAGTTGCCCTGGTAAGTTAAAAAACAGATTTCCCTGGCCTGGCAGCAGCTTCATGGCCCCATAAACTGTTTGCTGTGGGCGTCTGAGGGCTTGAAGCTGGCCCCTCTGCTCATTTCCTGACATGGGATGGCCCTGAATATCTATCTTAGATTTACATTCCCTGGCCCAGTGGTTACCCTTCCTGCATCGAAGACAAACTCCTGGGGCATAGCCTGATTGCCTGCTCATGGTGTCTCTGTTTCTAGGACAATCATTTTTAAAGTGACTCAGACCTCCACATTTAAAACATACTTTATTCCCTCGTTTCTGTGAAAGCATTGCTTGCACAGTGGTTCCTTACAAAGCAGTGGCCATGGCCAAGCCCTGATTATATGAAGGCCCAATTTCTGTACAAAGATGAATATACCCAGCTAAATCTGTCTGTGCTTTGTATGGTCGAATAGTGGTATGACACGCTGCATTAGCACTCTCATAAGTCAATTGTGTAAGAAAAGGATTTCCTGCATGAGAATCTCCAAAAATTCTTCTAGCTGCTTTTTGTAGCCACAAAATCCTGAAAAAGTTCATCAGGAGCCTGTCTAATACTAGCTAAATTTCCACTGAGATCCCCTTTAGTCAGTAATTGATTCTAAGCATGGCGGGCAGCCATTGCAACCTGGGCATACACTCCAACAGGAAACCCAGTCTGATTAGCAATGCCTTCATATTGACCTTCTCCTTAAAGCATGTCAGCATCCCAATCTGGGTTGCCTGTCTGAGCATTCATCCTGACAATTTTCTTTCTAGCTTCACGCCATTCAGAACTTCAAAGAAATCTCCTCCTGCCAAAGTAGCCTTACATAGAGTCTTCCAAGCTTGTGGGGTTAAATTTGACTCCGTCACAGTATCTAATAGAGCCTGTGTAAAAAGAGTTGTAGGGCCAAACTGTGCCACAGCTGTTTTTAACTCTTTTATCACCTTGAACTCCAAAATCTGATATTATCTGACTATTGTTCTGCTCGTCAATTATCTCAACTATAGGGAAAGCTAGCACATCAGATGTATCCTGCCCTTTCCAGAGAGCCTGACTCACAGCTCTTTCTAGTGGCGATTGGTGTATCTCAGAATTGCTGCTCTTCCCTGTACTTGACACTTTTTTTTAAGCTCCTGTAGCTCATTAGTCAATTTCTGCAGCTTAATTTCAAACTCTAATTTATTTAGTTGCATGTCCATCTGGGCAGCATCTCTTGTAGTAGAGGCCATAGGCAGAGCAGAAGGTGCACAAGGAGGTCAATCCTCATCATAATATTTGGCAGCTCCTTTTTCTGAATGAGCTTCCTCCTCTGATGTTAGCTCATCATTAGAATCTCTATACCTTGCTAATTTAGGATTGAGAGGGCCCTTTTTTGAGAAAGCACCCTGGCAGGTGTTCTTCCTGAAATTCTTCAAGCTCTCACTGGGCACTATCTGATGCCTGTGAGGTCTCTTCATCAATAGCATCTTTTATGAGCTCCCAGAGGGACAGGGTGATATTATCTGCCTGAGTGGTTCTTAGAGCTTCTCCAATTTTTTCCCAGATTTTTTTTTATCTACAGTTCTTTCTTCTTGAAACCATGGACAGCAAGAATCTATCTGATCTGAAAAGTTTTCTAACAATTGTTCTTCAAACCCTACCCCTCTCACCTGAAGTAGCTCTTAAAGGCTGTGGACAAATATCTGTGTAGAATTTTCCAGTCCCATTTTCCATTATCAACCCCTAAGTGGAGTCAGCATTGGGTTGATGCTGCCCAACTTAGCCTGTATCCCTTTGTACCTACAACAGTTTCAAAAAGATGAAATTTAAGGCTAGCGCTAGCATCAGTGCTGTATGTTGCTTACTGTGCATGATATCATCTTCTGTTTTCTGTGGAGCTCCACCAAGACAGTGTCCTTCAGATGATCTCTCCATGTCCGGTCCCCACATTTGCGTGCCACCTGTAGCCGCCAGCAGCCACAGAGAACTTGGTTCCTGAAAGGAAAGCTGGGGCTGTATGGGATGGATGGACAAGAGAGGAATGAGACTAAGACAAAGTTTCTGATCAAGGCCCAATGTTTAATTCTTAAGTCTGAATTTAAAGGGGGAAACCTATCCCTCACTTTGCCAGGATCTCATGGTGTCTTAGTCAAGGTTTTTATTCCTGCACAAACATCATGACCAAGAAGCAAGTTGGGGAGGAAAGGGTTTATTCAGCTTACTTCCATGTTGCTGTTTATCACCAGAGGAAGTCAGGACTGGAACTCAAGCAGGTCAGGAAGCAGGAGCTGATGCAGAGGCCATGGAGGGATGTTCCTTACTGGCCTGCCTCCCCTGGCTTGCTCAGCCTGCTCTCTTATAGAACCCAAGACTTCCAGCCCAGGGATGGCACCACCCATAAGGGGCCCTACCTCCTTGATCACTAATTGAGAAAATGCCCCACAGCTGGGTCTCATGGAGGCATTTCCCCAACTGAAGCTCACTTCTCTGTGATAACTCCAGCCTGTGTCAAGTTGACACACAAAACTAGCCAGTACACATGGCTTTCAGAAAAACAAGCTCAGCTGCTCAGCAGGTAGTGGCTTCTTGCAGGAAGCTGCAGATGTGGCAGGACAATAGAATTCACCTAGGTCTGAAGACTCCATCCTAGGTGGGCTAGGCCACTGTGGCAAAATAAGGTCTGATTTAGCCCACTCAAGGCTGGGGGAAGGGCACAATGTCTCTCTCTCTATTGAAGAAAAAAAACATTTTGTTGTTGTTATTTCATTTACAGAAAGGCTTTGTTTAGCTTTGGGTTTCCTATAACTTGGTCTGTAGACTAGGCTAACCACAAACCTACAGTGATCCACATCACTTTGCCACCACCTCTGCCTGGCAAAAGCTAGAATCAGAAAAACGATGAGAATCTTAGCCAATCATAGTGGTGTACAACTTTCACTGCCAGCATTCGAAAAGCAGAGGCAGGCTCTAACAGATTCATTGCCAGCCTAGTCTACACAGTGTGTCTCAGACAGCCAGGAGGTCTGCTCTGCCTGCCTCTGCCACCCCCACAGCTGGAGACAGAGAAAGAGAGAGTCTTACAACCAACATCATCTTAAATTGAGAAAAACTCGAAGCAATTCATTAGGAGTCAGGAGGACTTTTGCTTTTTTCCAAGCATCATCTAAAGGTAAAATTGTTAGTTGTTTTTCAAAACACTGGATTCTCCTAACAAGACACATGGAAATTTGAAACAATTTCTCCCCTCAGAGGACCCAAGGAAGTTTGAAACAATTTTAACAGCCTTCCATGCATGGCTCAGTAGTCTAACTATGGAGACATTGGAGAAAGCTACAGCAGTGGATACTACAGAAACAAGAGAGTCAGGGACCAGGATTATTTACTACACTGTATTTCACTGAAGATATAAATACAGATATATTAGGGAGTCTGCCCCTGCCCTTGCCTGCTAAAGGCCATGGATCAAGAACACAAGAAATTCACAATCTCAATACATATCAAAACAATTTCTTTCTTTCTTTTTTTGTTTTTGTTTTTGTTTTTGTTTTTTGTTTTTTGTTTTTTGTTTTTTTTTGTTTTTTTTCAAGACAGGGATTCTCTTTTAGTCTTGGCTGTCCTGGAACTCACTCTGTAGAGCAGGCTGGCCTCGAACTTAGAAATCCGCCTGCTTCTGCCTCCCAAGTGCTGGGATTAAACGTGTGCGCCACCACTGCCCGGCCTCAAAACAATTTCTTTTGATGAGAATAACCAAAATCAAAACCAAAACAAAACTCCAGAACTTGTCAATCATAGATAATCATTTATTTTTAGTACAACAAATAGCTAAATACCATCTATAACTCTAATTTCTGAAGATATGCCAACTTTCTCTGGTTTCTGAATGTACCATGCACAGGCAGGGTTCAGTATGGGTAGATATACAAAAACAAGCAAACAAAAACAAAACACTCCCCCAAACAAAACAAAATAACAACCCCCCCCCCAAAAAAAACCCCTATTTGTCTTACCTATAGTATCCCATAGCCATTATGTGCTCCCTGAGAGCCCTATTCACTCCTTCAGGTTAGTCTCGCTTTTCGTAGACCTTGAAGGTACAGATAGAGCCAGATGCTGCTGCACACCTCTTCCAAACGACTAAGTCCTGACATGCTTAATAGCAGCTCTCGCTGTGGTTGTTTAGCCCCTCCCCAAACCAGATTTCTGCAGCCAGCCCTCAGAAGGTGGAGGCAGGCTGATCTCTGAACTCAAGGGCAGCCTGGTCTACAACCTCAGTTCAAGCACAACTACTTAAAAATACCATGCCTCAGAAAAACAAACAAACGAAAAACCAAGGGGAAACAAACAAAAGGTCCCAACTCAAGGAATGAAATCTAATGAAGGTGTTTGGAGTCCTCTTCTGGCAATTTGATATTTATGCATTTTCAGTGAGTAAATGTGGTTCGCAGCAGGATGGGCATTTGTCAAATATCACTGAAAATTTAAAAAAAAAAACCTTAGAATGAATCATAGCTGTGTGCTTACCAGTGACAGAGCTTCACTTCTTCCACAGGCCTCCCTGCTGTCCTTTAGAGAAGTCCAAAGGAATGGCACTTTAAACCACTTGATGTTCTTCCAGAGGATCTGGATTTGATTCCCAGTACCCATTACAAAAGCTAACACCCACCTGGATAGGCAAAGCTGTCCTCTGGACTCTGCCCACACTGACAGCCTGGAGATCCACACACTCGTACAACAGGCAAAACATTCGGATACATAGAAAACCCTGGGTTCCTCTTTATTCAACTGGAGCCACAAAAATGTCAGGATCATACAGCCAATCAGAATTCCCTGCAAGCAGATACTACAGAAAAGTTCTCATTTACATAGAAAGAGTTGAATGATGGAAATGATAAGCAAAGTTGCTCACCACAAGCATAAAAGGAAACTTCACAGCTGGGCCTAGTGATGAGGAACGCTCATTCCTATATTTAGGACAAAAGATTAGGTATTTCCCGGTAGGTTCAAAGTTGGCTTGGTTCACATAGCAAGTCCATGGCATTCAGGTCTTCCAGATTACACTAAGAGATCCTGCCTTTGTCATGTGGTTTTAAGATTTTTTTTTTTTACTTATTGATTATACTGTTACTGTCTTCATACACACCAGAAGAGGGCATCAGATCCCATGACAGATGGCTGTGAGCCAACCATGTGGTTGCAGAGAATTGAACTCAGGACCTCTGAAAAAGCAATCAGTGCTCTTAACCACTGAACCATCTCCTACTCCTGTGAGATCCCGTCTTACAAAAACAAAATAAGGAAGAGAAAGATCACTTCTTTCCAAAGGCTACATACTGACTTAAAATCTTTATAAATTCCTTAAACATGTTATTCTTTCTAGATTTGAATGACAATGGTACATATGTAACTTAGTTATTTCACAAGTGACACTGGTCTCAGACACTGAAGTGGCAGACAATCAGAAATAGAAGGACACTGTAGGACCCTGGATATCTATGCAGAATAGCAGTAGATGTAGTTGTACTTTCTAAATAAAATCCACGTAGCTTTCCAAAACTATTTATTCTTATTTTAGTTGTAGAAAGGTTTATTACATATACAGCATTCTGCCTGCATGCCTGCAAGCCAGAAGAGGGCACCAGATCTCACTGTAGATGATTGTGAGCCACCATGTGGTTCCTGGGAATTGAACTCAGGACCTCTGAAACAGCTGCCAGTACTCTTAACCACTGAGCCATTTCTCTAGCACTATTTCTGCTGTTCTAATCTACCTGGGGTCTCCGGTTTATTTTCTCATGAATGTTATCTTGGCATGATAAATTTTGATCTTACACTGTGCACTCAGAAAGGACACACATCTGCAGTGACATGTTCATTTGGGGTGTCAATTACTGAAAATTGTACTTGGTAATCGAAGGTTTGTTTCTGTTTGTATTTAGCCTGGAACTATGTATGTGAACTAGGATGTTGTACTTTCTGATATCTACCTGCTTCTGTCCTACTTGAGCTCTTGCGCTAACTGTGGGCCACCACCATGACAGGCACTTGCTTTTTTTTGTTGTTTTTTTTTTTTGTTTTTTTTCGAGACACGGTTTCTCTGTGTAGCCCTGGCTGTCCTGGAACTCACTCTGTAGAGCAGGCTGGCCTCGAACTCTGAAATCCACCTGCCTCTGCCTCTCAAGTGCTCTGATTAAAGGCGTGTGCTGCCACCGTCCAGCTGACAGGCACTTTCTTCTCTGTGTCCTACAACCACAAACAATTAAGTGCCTACAGGGGTATTTTATAAAGTATACTATTAGCTTAGATGATTCACGACATCTGACGTGACTTATAGATTAAGAACTTTTAACTGGGTATTTCAAGGCATTGTTCCATTGGACTAGATGGAAGACACTGGCCTGAGTTGTCTAATGGCGTTTGGTGCCCTGGGTTGCCTAGCATTTTTATGAGACTGAAAGTCCTTTGGACTTTTGCCAGATTGAGGGATGTGCACGAATCTTCCTGGAAATCGAGTGTCCATTTCCTCTAAAACCAAGGCTGGGCCGTGCAGTGGTGGCGCATGCCTTCAATCCCAACACTTGGGAGGCAGAGGCAAGTGAATTTCTGAGTTCGAGGCCAGCCTGATCTACAGAGTGAGTTCCAGGACAGCCAGGGCTACACAGAGAAACCTTGTCTCGAAAAACAAAAACAAAAACAAAAACAAAAAAAAAACCAAAAACAAAAAACTGAGGCTAGGTTTCTTTTGAGAGAGGAATGCTTGTGGTAAGGGCGATTCAGGTCTCCTCTAACTCTTGGACTTGAAGCCAGCCTAGGCAACTGTGGGAGAAGACACAGCGCAGGTGCACTAACTTCTTACTTCCACAAGGTGGCACCCCATTCTTGGTCTCTATATCCTCATTTCTTCAGGACAGGCACATAACTACCTTTGGCCAGAAGAGGTCGCAATAACACCACTCTTCTGTTTCCCTATTTGTTGAGTGTGACCGCTGAGCCCTACTAAGTGGAGATCACACTTAGAAAAAGCGTACTGCTGTGGTCAGAATGGAGAAATGTGATATTTTAAAGTTCTGTCACTAGTAGGAATTAAAAGTTG
The DNA here is from genome assembly GCA_019843815.1 of Montemys delectorum. NCBI lineage: Eukaryota > Metazoa > Chordata > Mammalia > Rodentia > Muridae > Montemys > Montemys delectorum. Next base: position 2,779 of record JADRCD010135302.1, on the reverse strand, counting down.
ACATTGGGCCGTATTGTATCATACAATACTCTATTCAAGGTTTTTGTTGACACGTACTAATTAATATAAAGGTATAAGAATCACATAATCACCTGAAACATAGCCACTACTCCTGTCAAAAAGAGACCCTCTAAAAATATAAAATAATTGTTTTCTGGCCGAAGTGAACGGATTTAAAACAAATCACTATGAAAATGTATTAATTGAAATAAAATACAAACAGGAATTTTAACCATTCCACCGCTCTTTTAAATTTCTCTAACTCTGTATGTAATCTTCCAAAAACATGTGGGCAGGGGTGGGCAGGTGGGAGGAGGTGCTGGCAGCAAGGAACAGAAAAGAACAAACCACAAGTGGCTCGGTGCTGCTGAGTGATCCAGGAGTATGGGCAGCATATATAATTTCTGCCGGTTTACCTCACATACGAGGTCGTTAGTAGAACGGTCCCGTGGCACCTTACAAGGGCAGCTCCAGTTGCCCCTGCTGTCACTGACACCAGACCTGCCATGTCATTCTCCCTACCCACCCACCTCCTGCCTCTCTTGCCCCGCTCAAGGCTCTTAGCTAAGTATCCCTCGGGGCCCTAATGGTTGGTTTACTTTGAAAAAATTAGAGTGTTCATAGTAGGCCCGAGCTACCTGGATACAGCAGCTAGGAATAATGGAATAGGACCGAGGTTCTAGCTGTTGGCCTGATTTAAGAGGCATGGGCCGGGAGCATTTGTGTTGTATAGCTAGAGGGTGAAATTCTTGGACCTGGCAAGGTGGACAACAGTGGGTGGGGATGTGTGTGGCCAGGTCCCAGGAGAGGCTGCTTGGGTGTTAGTGAGGTGTTGTGGATAGACTGGGGGCGAGGGGGTCACTGAAGATCGGTTGTCTGGTGAAGCCATGTTGGTGTGTCCTTGGTAAGGAGGGGCACCAGCTGGTGGGGTGGCAGCGGCTGCTGCTGCACCTACTACACTGTGCATACAGTAAAAAGAGAGAGAGACTGCAACATGGAAGATGAGAGGGCATTGTCTGTGTGTGTGGCTGATGGTGAACTTGGAGGTAGTGGTCACCTATAGGCTTTTTATGGCTCTTGAAGTTTGAAGCTTGATGTGGCCTCTGTCCTTCTTCCTCGATTCATGCCGGCTCTCCCGCAGCGAAGTACGGCCTCTCCCTCCTAGAGCATTGGTCCACAACCAGAGCATGCAAGGTTGCCCAGGCACGTGCTGTGGCTGGGCCATTCTTGTGGCTTTCTCTGTCTTGTCTGACTAGAGGTTATCCAGTCTAGCACCCGCCTATGGGACGCAGTGGTGCATCCCTTGAAATGCATGCCTAGGTTTCCCGGGAGGATGGTCAAAGGCTGGATGCATTGGCCATGGTGAAGTGTACGGTGTATGCAATGTGCCCAGACTCTCGGGGCTCTTCTAGACGCTCATGGTTGATCACAGGTAGTGTGCAGTCCTTTCTGATCCCAACCTAGGGGTGTAGCGCCATCATCTGTCATCACCAGATAAGCTACTGGCGATGGGGTCTCTCTGTCTGGTTTTCCCTAGCTACCAACGCTGCTTCTGTTCCTCTTTCAGAGGCACCATGTGGGCTCTTTCCTGTGGCTTCCACCTCTGCTCTTCTCTGGTCTTGGGCAAGCAAGCTTGAGTTTAGTGGTGGTGGGGGAGTTGTAGGTGGAGCCGAGGGTGGTTCATCACTCCCATCCCGAAGCCCAAGAGCATCCTTTCAGAGATGGGGGAGGGGGTAAAGGTGAGGGAAAAAAAACCTGGTTCTCTCTGGTGCCCAGCTCTCACACCTTGCTTGAGCTTTCTCTCTATCCTCTAGTTCCTTCCAGCTGGGGATAACACAGGTCTTGTGGGCAGAGGGGCTAGTCTGAGCACAGAAGGCCCCGTCCTTGTGGTTCTTATGCCACCACCCATCTCTGTGTTTCATCCCGGGAGGACTGGAGAATTGTGGGAACCTTTGCTTCCTGGGCTTGGTGTCCATCTAGGTGGGATGTGTGGATCTCTGGTAGTAGGCACTTTATCCATGCTCTATCTTCCCTCAGAACCTCATGACAATGTGGTGCATGTTGATGGGGGAAAGGCAGGGAGAGGCTTTTGTCCCCCCCCCCCCCCACTTCTCTTTCTTGGATGCTGCTAAGTCGACCAGATTTCTACTCATCTGGATCATAATTTCCTCCACCCCTGGTCTACCAGATGTCAAAACTGGACTTTTTTTTTTTTCTTTAATTTAAATGAGGTTGAACTGTTGGCCATTTTTCCTTGACTTTTCTTTTCCTAAGAGGGATGTTGACTAGTTGGCTGGTTGTTGTCTATGTCATTTTTGGTCTCTAGCATTAGGGCAATGGTACAAGTTGAGATTCTGGTCTCCATGCCACCTTTATTCCTGGTTGACAAGTTGTCCTTTTTATTAAAACCAAAACTCATTTTGAGATAATAGTACTCATGATGTTAAATAAACAGTAAAGTACACCAATTTTTTAGTAAATTGGGCTGATTTGTTAAATGTTTATATGATTATTTAATTTTTATATTTAATATGATTACTTATTAACAACTAGGAAAGGCAGTGGACCATCGGACTTTATTTTGTTTTTTCTTTTTTTGTTAATAAAAACTATAATGAGTTCGACCAGTTGACCACTTTCCTTTTTCTTTTTATGTAAGGAAAGAAGGTCACCTAGCTGGTTGGTTTGTGTGTGTGTGTGTGTATGTGTGTGTATGTGTGTGTATATGTGTGTGTGTGTGTGTGTGTGTATGTGTGTGTATGTGTGTGTATGTATGTGT
>JADRCD010135289.1:0-14474 GCA_019843815.1 Montemys delectorum | reverse complement strand
CAGGACACCTTCAGTAGAAGAACTTGGGCAGAGGGTATTTACCAGGGCACACTATTGACTTTTCAACCTCCTATCACTCTGTTACCACTTCAAAAGGAAATTTTTAAAAGGAAGGAAAATGGAGAAAGGCATGGGAGGGAGGGTAGGGGTGCCGTGGCACTGGATTTGAGGTAGTGTCTTTCTTTCAGGCACTATCTTCTATGAAACATAGGTAATGTTTCACTTAGTTTGAATGCGGAAGGGAAGGGGATTTATTTAACTTATGCCATCATTAGAGAGGAGGCAGGTGTTTGAGATGGCTTATTACATTATAATATAGAGCCTACAGAAATGAGCATACCCATGCAGCCTGCTTCCTTTCATTTTACTTCCCCCTGTCCTATACAGTTCAGAACCCTCTGCCTAGGGAATGATGAACCCACAGTAAGTTGAATTCCTTGCACATAATCATAGGCCAATCTGAACTAGTCATCCCTCAACTGAGGTTCTTACGCCTTGTGATTCTAGGTTGATAAATACTAACCAGCATAGCTAGGCTTCCTTCTCTTCAGGAAGCAATCAGTGGTAAAGGAGGCTGAGGGTTTAAAGATGATAGTAGCAAGGGTTTCTAGTGCCACGCATTTTCAAATGTGCCCTGCAGTCATGTCTTTCCAAGTCACAGTCTTCTCGGGCACGTGGAAACTGTTTATTTCAACCTTAAGTTGGTTTTCCACTGGAAAAAGAATCAAATGTTTTCTCGACACCTAGAGTCACACGAAGGCATTAGATCCACTTGCAGGTTCATCTACCAAATGATTCTACAGCCCACACAACTATTGTCAGGCAAAAGGCTTCACGCTTTGAGTTCATTTCTTGAGATGACTAATGTTCTATCAGCAGCATAAAGATGGCTGTTTGGGTCTTATTATTTCTAACAGGATAACACTTAGGGAAGTTGGGGCCGATTATCCCACCCACTACTCTTCAGAAAGAAAAAAAAAAGCCTAGCAATCTGCAAGTCTTTTAAGATAATCAGGGTAGGTAATTATTGCAAGAGAGACTGTGTGCTCTCTATTCTCCAGTGTCTGCTGGTAGGTGCTGAAATAAGGGGAATAAGTGTAAGAGGCAGGTCCAAGAGAAAAGGTCTGTGTGGAGCTCTGCAGCATCTGCACTTAAGAATAGCTGGCCGGAATCAAATAAAATAAATTCTCTATGGAATCCCATGGATGTGTGTATGAAAATGTAAGCATCGGTTGCTAACCTAGGAAGATGGACCTCGCTGACTTCTGAAAACCTAGTCTACACTTGGTGGCTTCATCTTTCCAGCTATTGCAATCATGGTGGAGGCATAACATGAGAACCCAAATAACCGGTATTATTCTTCCTTAGTCACTCCTATCCTGTGAGCGTCTTAGATAAGGGTACTTATCTCTTTATTCTGGTTCTGTGGTAGTATACCACTGCATTAATGTTTGGGATATCAAAGCACATTAACGATATAAATTCTTAAGGACAAGTTCATGGTCTCACAAGGACAACTGAACCTCACTAAATCACAACTAATGAGCAGTACAGGTATTTTATCTTAAAAGAGAGAGAGAATTAAACAAAAGTCTTAGACTAATTCCAAAGAGATGTTGTGAGAATTTAATGATGGTTAATCTTTGTTGTCAACTTGATAGGACCTGGAATCAAGAGGTAGACATCTATCATGTGTGTTTGGGGGGAGGGGTGTTTAGGGAAGCATTCTTAGGAAAGGTTAACTGAGAGGAGAAGACCTGGGAGCAGGCAGTTCCTTCCATCTGGTAACCCAAATATATAAAGAACTCTGTGGAAAAAGCAATGTTGTTTGCCTGCCATCCTTCACAGAGGTTTCCTAAGGCTCCTAATATTGACTGAAGACCAGTGAATCTCCAAGGATCTTCGAGGCTTTCAGCAGTAGCTTGAGATTTCTGAGGCATTGAGCTTTGTGGACTGAGGAGCCTTTTTAGAGTCCAGTCAGCTATTATTGTACTGCCTATTCCCCCACTGTTGTAGAGTGTTCTGGTAAATTCCCTTTTACATATACTCTCTTAGTCCTGATCTTCTGGAGAACACTGCCTACTACATATACTACAGCTATAATAGACCATATTGGCCCATGTGTTTCTCATTATAAAATAAAGCTAGGTGTGTCAGGAACATCTATGACTGGCAGCCATATGCATGGAAATATTAAGCTCTTAAACAGTCATAGAGTACATTTATTGCTCTACTAAATCTTTCTCCTTTGAAATAAGAGAAATGTTTGGGCCTATGTTGAATTGTACCTCCATACAAGACGATGCCCTTATGGTGTGGTCTCTTACAGCCTTTGTTATCCACAGCTCTTAGAAGCCTTTGGTGTTCCTCAATTTAACATCCAACAGCATCAACCCTACAAATGTCTCTTTAACCAAAACGTGGATTTCATGGTCTCTAAACATCAATCTTTGCCACAATATTACTCAAATTCCTTTTCTACAAACTGAATTTCAGACTCTATACTTGAGGCTGGTTCTCACACCCCAGTCCCCCACGCTCAGCAGTTTTCACAAACACAACTTATTCCCTCCCCTTTGAGTACCATAGGAAGATCCTGCAGACATCAATATCCCCTATAACCTACTAACTAGGATACAAATCCTACATGTTCTCATCCTTCCAGCTTCTACATATGCTTTCTGGGGTAGAAGGTGATTAGGGACCACATAAGTTTGTTTCCTTAAAGCATGTAAGTCCAAAAGTTTGACATCAAGTTGGTGACAAGGATGCTAGTCCTGCAGTGAATCCCATTAAGGGATGGATGCCAAAACCTGTCACCATCTATAAACTGACTCTCAATATCCATAGTGAACAGTCATCAGGGATGTTAAAAGCCCATGAGAGGAAGAAGCTATGGATTGCAGCCTCGAGCCTTGTTTGCATCACAAGCCCCAGCTAATGGCCCAATCGAGCTCATAGTAACACCGGTCTAGGAAGCTTAGCTGTTCATTGCCTTAAAAAAAAAATGGAAACATTGACACCAACATCTATAAGCAGTCTTTCATATTATTTATAAATTACCTATCAGTAAACTTAAGGAGTCTGAAAAATAGGGTAGTGTTACAGGGGTTTTACGGTGACTGCCTTACCATCACCATTACAAGCACGTAATTAGTACTATTCGAGGGACTAGAGAGATAGCTCAACAATTTAAAGTACTTGCTGGTCTTGTAAAGGGATAGAATTTGGTTCCCAGAACCTACATTGGGCAGATCACAACTGCCAATAACTCCAACTCCTGGTGTGTATTATGACCTCCTTTCTGGCCTCTGTGGGTACTTGCAAACATATGCCCATACTCACACAAAGTCCCATGGATAAAGATAAAAATAACTCCTTTAAAATAATACTCCATAATCAGACACAGACATAAAAATAACAACAAAGGCTGTTTAGCACTTAGTATCATGCCTTGTAATCCAGGAGTCTACGAATGTCTACTGCAGCGGTAGGAGAGTAGGACAAAGATGAGTTTTGTTTTGCACAGGTGAACTCCGAAGACCTTCAGGACTTACCCAAAGCCATTGTTAATAAATATAAAGCTAAGAGGAATCTGAGGCAGTGGGCTTCAAAAGGAATGCTGTTAGCCACTTTGATTTCAAGAGGCAGAACCTGGCCTTCCTTCAGTTTCACAGTCTCTGCCTTCAGCCTGGGTGTATGAATGACCCTTTGTTGAATGAATGTCCTGGAACTAACACATTATTCACTGGAAGAAGGGAAAGCTTCTGAGCAGGCTGATGTCAGATGTGGGGCCAGAATAAGGAGAGTGGAGAGCACCTGGCTCCCCATGGGTAGCCTTGGAATATTCTCAGCTCCTATTCTGCATTTTCTCTTTAAAGTTCTGTGAGCTCAGCCTGACACTTGGTTAAGCCCAAATGCAAACAGCCACAGTTTGGACTGCTTCAAATCCTCCTGAGTGAGTTCCTGTGTTCAAAGCATTACAGCCTGTTGAAACACAAACATCCTACTTAATAATTTTAGCTCTGCAGAAAGCATCCCTGGTGGAAAGGGCCCAGATCCAGCTCTCATTTGTCCTTGTTATATAATAAACACTTGTGGAGGGCTATTGGGCCTTGAGCTGTATGTGTAGAAACAGTATAGACAAGCCAGTATTATAGAAATCTCAGACCTTGTAGAGGACACAGGTGCATGAATGAGAGTGAAATCAAGTCTATCAATCTGAGATTCTGTAGAGGGAAGAGAGGCAGACCAAGAGGAGTGGTATATCTCGAATAAAGAGCCAAGAAATATTTCAGTGGCTCATTGTTCAAACATAGTCACCAATACTGCTTTCCCAGTGGGCCTGCATAAGCTCATTCTACAAATACCACAGCATTTCCAATACTGCTTTTCTAGAGGAACTGCATGAGGTAGCATTGAAGAATACAAGCTACCAGCTTTCTGGGATGTCTGGCTTTTCTTGCACACTACTGTTTTGAGAAACATTAATGAACATTTGGTAAAGGGCTGGCTGGCTGCCTTGTTTGGCCTAACTAAAGTTTTGAAGCAAAATCTGAGGGGTGGGTTATTTTTTTCCAATTCCTTAATTAAACAACTGGAAGGCACCATGCGATTCATTCATCTTTGTATCTTTTCGTTTGACTTTGACTGAAAGAGCCTCTCTGTTGAAGTCACTGCTTTGCCTTAAATAATATTTCTACTGTGTGCTCTGACTGTTTATTTTTATAGTTCTGTGTATTTGACCTAAAGCTTTTAACCTTGTGTGTGTGCCCTGAAGTGACTTTATTGCAAACGGGTTTGGCTTATAAATCTAAATAATAAGTAATATGCAGGCGTCAGAGGAGGAAATGAAATAGAACTGCCTGTTCCCTAGAGAAACAGAATAGCAAGGAGGGAAGTGTCTGAGAGAGCACACGTAAAGGAGAGGCCAGAGATGCATTGCCAGCTCAAAGCAGAAGCAGTATTGAGGAGAGAGCTGTGGTCGAGGATGCTGAAGACACTCCAACTTCAGCTGCTGTAAGAAGTCATAAATCTAATCAGGGTGTACATTATAGAAAGAAGGAAAAGTCAGATCTCTGAGAAGACAAGAGTCTCTGATATTACCTTGTTGATTGGAAAAAGGATCAAGAGCTTGGTTGTCTTATGTTTTATCTGGATGCAGACCATCTCAACTCTATGACAATTCCTCTCCTTGTTACTAATGGCCATTTCTTTAATGAGACTGCTCAAAGGGGATGCCTCTGTCCATTAGTTTTTAATTCCTGTGGTGAAATACCAGAAAGAATGGCTTAAAATGAAAAACTATATTTTGGTGTACAGTTTTGAGGGTTTAATTCTTGTTCTTTGGATTTATTGATTCCTAGTCTTGGGTTTGGTAGTTCATTGTGTAGTTTGACCGCATGTCTGGGATGCTTACCTCATAGTTGCTGGGAAGCAGTGGGTGAAAAAGGAATGGGGGATCAGGTTTATTCTTCTAAAGCACACTGCCAGCTAGGCTTTGCCTGTTGAAAGTTCTACCATCTTCCAGAATAGTCACAAGCTAGGACAGAAGGGTTCAGCATGGGTGCCTCTGTGGCTCTTTTCATATTCAAGGTCTTTTAGCTAAGATACACACACCTATATGCTATTAGTAAGATACATTAGTAATGGATTCCTGGAGTCATTAGTTATTATAGATATAGATGCAGATACAGATGTAGAAGTAAATAGATAGATATAGATAAATGTAATCAAATATAATTATAAATATAGTATATAAATATATAATGGATTTATTGTTATTATTAAATCCTGGTCACTCCCTAGATTTCCATCCAATTATTTTTTGAGTCCCAAATTCAGAATACTACTATCTTCAGGCTTCCAATTCTATCAACACTGGAAGAGGTACAGCGGCATTGCTACTGTGCAAACCTGGATTACAGAAATGTATGAGACACTGCCAAGACAATCAGTATTTAATGAAAAGAAATTGAATAATGATAGAAAACCCCCTTGAATGACACAGTGGACTAGCTGACACCAGGGAGTCTGGCTTTCCATATGTTCCTAGTGTCTATTGAATTTTGCTTTCTCTGAGGGTAGTAGTATTCTCCACAGTCTCCCATGTTTTCATGCCATTTGCTTCCACACTATTATGCAGGAAAGCCCAGTGCTGTGTTCTTAATTCCAGCTGCCTGTTAGCATACAAACTGTACCCAGCATGGAGCTTTGCAATGTTGCTGGTACCCCCTTTTCACCACTGTATTCTATCCCACACTGTATCAGGAGCAAAGCAGGATCCTGGGTCATTGGTCCTGTCAGTCATCATAGGATGCTACTGCAAACTGCCACCCACAGCCTGGAGCAGAGCTGTACTTCTCAGTAGTGAGCTGGAAGCCACCCATCCAGGTGCTGGTGATATTGAATTCTGATGGGACTTCTCTGTGCTGTGTCCTCATGGGGCTTTAGTCCATGTTTGAATATTCCTAACCTTCTGCTCTCTTCCCGTTGTAACAACAGTGCAACCAGTTTAATATGTTCATTGACTTCACTGAAACTTCCTCCCCACGAAGATCTCATCTCTAATTTCAGTCATATTTGGAGTTAAAATGTCAACATCGGTTTTGCGAGAGGGGTTAGGCAAACCAGTCCCCAATTCAGAGCTAAGGTAACAATGTATTTCCTTAGCTCTCTTCTCTCTTTCCCAATTCTATTCAAGCCAACCCCAGCATGTCTACTTCATTTGACCAATGACTGAGAAAATTAATGTTTCCAAGTTACCAAGACGTATACCACTACCATTCATTCTTTTTCTTATGGTAGAGACAAAAACACATTTGATAAGAGCAACTTAAAAGATGGTTTATTTGGGTTCACAGCTGGAGGACACAGTCCTTTGTAATGAGGAGAGTGTGGTGGCAAGAGGGATGGCAGCTGTGGAAGCATAAGCATGGAATGGTATGTCACATATACCTGTGTGTTGCATGTGTACAGCAGGGAAATGAAATCTCATGCCCACACTTTTCTACTCTCTTTTCTCCTTTGCCTCAGCCTGTGCACCTGGCCCATATTGAGAAATAATCTTTCCTCCACACTTAACTCTCTCTGATGGCATCCTCAGAGGCACACACAAAAGTGTTAGTCCTTTCAAACTGGCAGGTCAGGCTGACAGTACAAACTGGCGGTGAGGTGCATACATGGAAATCACAGTATCTAATAGCATTTCGTATATAGATTTTTGGAGAAATAAAGTTGAAGTCATATTATCCTAAATACTGTGCTACCAAGGCTCACACCCAGAAATCTCATTGTCCCTCACATGCTATTATACAAGATACGCCTACCACCTAGTGAAATGTAACACAGTATTGCACTCACTTAATATATTCCAAACTTAGTGGTGACAGTGGAGAAGGGAGATTCTCTCCTCATAGGACCTTGCTCTCACTGGCTTTTCACTTCCTCTGGCTCTCTTTTAATGAAGTTGTCCAGGATAATTTCTTCATTGTATTTTTTAAATTTAATTACATCTACTAAAATGAGCAATGTGAAACATATTAATTGCTACTATGTTTAAGACTTGATATAGTTGGGTTCCACAATTGGGTCCTGATTGTTCTCCTTTTTAAACAGCCATCAACGAGTAGAACTTTAAATGTCTTCCTGTATGTTGGGCTAACAAAATCCAGACAGTGGTTCAAAATGACTTCTGTCTTATGGGCACATTCTCGAGTAACTTGGGAAGCATGACATTTATATTACAGGTGTGTGACATACATGTAAACTGTTCATACTGTCTGGAGAAGTCCCATCAGCCTGATTATGAAATGGAGATTGAGTACCTGCCCTTCCTCTTCATGTCATAAACACGCACACACACACACACACACACACACACACACACACACACACACAGAGAGAGAGAGAGAGAGAGAGAGAGAGAGAGAGAGAGAGAGACCTTTAAGTGTAAAATCTGCCTTTGACTGGCTTTATGTCCTTGTGCAATTTTTAACCTCTAAGGTTTTCAAACCTGAGCTAACAACGGAATATGATTGTTACAAAAGATTAGATATCCATTCAGATGCTCTTGGTTGACCTCTGACCAGCTCTTGGGGCCCATCAAGATAAGAAACACTTGAGGTTACTACTATGTAACCTTCCAACTTTTTCATAGAGTTTCCAGATCTTTTCCTTGGATTTTTGAGCCATGGTTTCCACCACATGGCAGAGCCATGGTCAGGCGCAGTTCGTGTTAATAGTCATTCTCTACTTGGCTTCATGTCAAATGCTTTCTGTGCAACATCATCACCTAGTTTCCAGGGGCAGGTATTCAGAGAACAGGCCACACAGACATAAGGGACCTCATACAAGATCAGTTAATAGAAGCTATATTACTCTGTCTGTTGCAGATGCCAGAAAATATCTGTCAATCAGAGAGGACCTAGATCTAGGTTTATAAAAGATATTCTGGTGGGTTCATAGTCTTTTTACAGATAATAGGCTGCTAAAAACTATTAGGATATACATTTGCTCTGATGATATTTAAAGGAAAGATAAAAGTATTGTGAGAAAGAAGGAAAGAAAGGAGACTCTGAAGAGGCATGGGCCAGCTGTCAGCAGTAGCAATGAAGGTCTGAGTCTACTCAGGGTAATCACCTTCAAGGTGCTCTTAAAGCTTTTCTCTTTAAAACACAGTTAATTAGAACCATCTGTCAATTATATTTGGCTAACAGAAACTAATCCCTACTTACTATAAATGTCTGAATATACTAATATACAAAGAAACCTGGGTGGTGGGAGCAGGGAGTGGGAGATTGGGGGGTTTGGGGGAGAACACAAAAATGTTTTGCAAAGAATAAAGGAAGGTTTATCGCTGCCACTGCCCTGTCCTGCAGAGAGAAAAAAAATACCACAATGCCTCATCATCCATTCCCACAGATCCCCACCACGTGTTCTACAAGGTTGGAATGGGCTTCCTGTTGCAAATTCTCTAGCAATCATCTCAACATCCTCCGCACACTTCTTCCACATTCTGCATAAGAGCAGGTTCTTGACATCTGCAGATGAACCTGTAGATGAAAAGCCACCAGTGATACTTTATGTTACTTGCAACTTGACAGGATTAAGCATCACTGTGGAAAAAACTTTTGGGCCTGTCTGTGAGGGAGTTTCTAGATTGGGTTAATTAACATGGGCAGATTAACCCTAAATGTGATTGACACTGGGGTCCTGAGAAGAATTGAAAGATGGATGGGATCTAAGTAGGAGCATTCATTTTCTTCTGCTTCCCAAGTGTGGGTGGACGTGGCCAGCTGAATCTTCTTCCTGCTCTCAGAGCATCGACTTCCCCCATGATAGAGTGTGTCCTATAGAACCTTGAGCCAAAATACACTTTTATTTTCTTAAATTGCTTCTGTTAGGTAGTTTGTCACAGCAGTGAGACAAATAATTATAGTGTTATCTTTTTTTCTGTAGCAGAGAAGTCAGGCCCAAATGGCACTTCTGAACACATCTGCACTAGACATCCAAGGCCACCAAACATAAATGCCACTTCAGCTGGCCAGGCATTCATTCTTCTCATTCTTTGTTTCACATGTGTGGAATCCTTTTTCACCAACGATGACCTGAAACAAATGTCCAAGCAAAATCCAACATCAGACAAAGGGATTCTAAGCCGCAGATGGCCTCAGCTGCTCTTGGAGGCTGTCTCAGTAAAATACTCCTCCAGGGATGTGAGTAGGACCCAAGTTTTGTCGATATTAATCCTCCTGTGGACTCATATAATCCTATAGCTCCTTGTCAACACCTGGAACCCTCCTTCATTCCCACCTTCTTACTAATGCTTTCTTTACGCAAAAGCTTATACGGAGTTCAAATTTTCTGTCTTTTTACTGCTTCCATGATGGCAAGGAAGCTTCAAAAATTCTGTTGTTTCCCTCCAATCCTCACGTTCACCTCACTTTTCAATAAAAGTATCATTATCAAAGAAACCAGAATATCTGATTCCATGAAAAAATAATAAAAAGAACAGCTTTGTCGTAGAGGTCAAAATGAGCTCAAAGTTTCTGCCTCTAGCTGTCTTTATCTTTGGGTGCATGACCTATTATTAATATGTGAAGTGGCACAGTGTCCTACCATGTACTGTGTCTGAGTCAGAGTTCTGAATCCATAACATGGAAACATCCTTCCAAATATACAATGATGGTGAAAAACATACGAATGGTGAAGAGAGTATAACAATGTTCAAATGACAAGCCACCATCACTGCCAAGCCAATTATCAATGGCAGTGACAATGGCAATGAAGTCAGTAGGTTCCTTTTGGAAGTTTGTTTGGCTTTGTGTTTACAAAGATTGGAGGCTCTTGTATGGTACAAAGAACCAAGACTCATCCAGCTCCAAGTCTGGTGTTTAGCTTTCCTGAAGCAGGCAAGTATAGTAACTAATGCCTTTATGAGTCATTTATATCAATGTTTATTTTCTTCACAATTAATTCCATCTCTCGGTCTCCTTGAATACCAAGGGTGTGCATTTCTACAAATGGCTGCCATATGTTCTAAAATACTCAAATTGTCTCTCTGCTGTAAATATGTTTCCAATAAGTCTAGGCCATCCGATTCACATTTCTACTACGTTCCTGAGAAGGAGCAGGTGTTCAACCCTCTAAACCAACAGAAAGAAGCCACCTTTGCGTGTGCAAAGAAGGAAGAGTAAAGTGTAATGTCCAGATGTATCCATACCAAAGATTTGCCTGGATGATTATACTCATTTCTATCAAACATATTTTGAATTGTCAGTCTTAGAAAAAAATAAGTAGATATAGACAGATAGATGATAGATAGATAGATAGATAGATGATAGATAGATAATATATAAATAGTAGTACACATACATATTATAGCTAGCTTGTTAACACATGCATACATAGGTAATAAATTGGCACATGCATATATACTTACATATATGCAAACATAAATACATACAGTCATTACATCTAGATAGAGGGCCAAAAGATAGATAGGCAGACAGACAGGTGACAGATATAGTAAAGATGAGAGGGTGTAATTGGCAAGAAACAGAAATGGAAACAGAGGTGAGGGAACCATGAGTGCTTGATATTAATCTGGTCCCTAAATTTCTTAAATTTGTACGTTAGCTGGATTCTCTCTTTTCATTCTCTAAAAAGATTTCCTCCTTGAAGAGATGTATTTTTAAATGCTTTTATGGTGATTGGGAATCGCTTTATACTTCAAGAAAATGAATCATAAAATGGTTCTGAAAGTGCAAATTTTGATTTGGGGAAAAGACAGTTATAGAAGGCTGGTGGAAGAAGGAACACGGTAGCCTACATTGGCTTAGGTGAACAGGTTCTCAGGAAAAAGATATCTGTATATGATAAATCTACTTACTGACCATGCCCTCTCCTTACCTTAGAAGGTGTTTGAATACCAGCGTGCACATTCCCTCTGTTTGAGTACCATTACTTAAGTGATGATGTAGTTCATTTCTAAGTACCATTTTAGACATTGTAGCATTAATTCTTTGTGGTTATCGGAGAATTTTAACTTCTGAGAATTCATGCCACTGCCTAGTTACCCTCTATGAGGTTTCCTCTATAGGACTCTCTATCTTTCTCATGGCACAGATCAATCTTCTACATCTTTATAAGTCTTGAGTTTAATCCAGTGTGATGAGTGCTATCCAGCCATGGAAACTAATTGACTCAGGCACTATTTTTTTCCTATCTTTCCACCTATCCATGGCCACTTCATCACTGAATGATGAGGACAACTTTTCCAACAGAGCTGACATGTGGTTTCAGACACAACACAAAGCCCCAGGTGGCCCAAACAAATTACCAAACTTAAAACAAATCCGTTTTTATTTTTCATCTAGACAACTCACTGACCCATAAATATGGTGAAAATAAACACCATCACACTCCTGCGACTGTCTCAACTTCAGAGAACTAAAACAGACTTGTATGAGTGCCAGTAGCCTTCAGCTACATTCTATGCACCTAAATAAAATCCTCATTGCAGGGCTGAAAGGTTAGAATCTGTGACACACTTCTGAGGAAGCTGCTAGAAAGCCAACCCTGCAAAGAATTCGTGCACTTAGAGAGGGAGACAAGGGGGGCAATCTGGATAATTCAGCTTGTCAACACTTGTGCACATCAACATCTTGCTCTGTGGTCTCCCTGCTACACTGGATAGTATAGTAATGCTGCCATGGCTGCTTCACAAGCTCCTGAGGTTTAAAAATGCCTCATCTAAGCCTTCTCTTTAGGAGCTCACTATCAAATGAACAATGTTACTGTTCTGTTCAACACAGCATAAATCACCAGCTTAAATCACTACTCTCTCTGACAGTGGAGAGACAAAGGTGATGGGGACTCTCTCTGGTTTCTCACCTGGAAAAGCTCAGGGAAGAAGGAAAAGATGAGAGGAAGGTTTCTATTCTTCTGTAATAGTCTGGGTCAACAGCCCCTGCTACTTCCTACTGGTCTTCATGTTTCTCACTCAACCAACATTTTTTTTTTTTAAATTTATTTATTTTTTTAATTAGGTATTTTCTTCATTCACATGTACACTTTCCCTCTCCCATTTTCCCCTCCAACACAAACAAACAAACAAACAAACAAACACAAGAACAAACCCCTTCTGCCTCCCCCCTCCCAATGCCTGTCCCCCCACCCTCTCCCACCCATTGGCCCTCGCATTCCCCCACACTGGGGCACAAAACCCTCACAAGGCCGAGTTCCCTCACTCCTATCGATGATCGAATTTGCAATCCTCCACCACATACCTGCTGCCAGTACACTCAATCCCACCCTGTATAGTCCTTGATTGGTGTCAACCAACATTTTTAAGAGCAGAAACAAAGTAGAGGGAAGGCAAGAGAGGGAAGCTAGGACATGCATGTACACTGAAGGCTACTTCTTCTAGCAGCTAGTATATTAGCTGGTGAGACTTCCCTGTCACTGCTATGGAAGAGCACATGGAGAAGCCTGTGTCTTCCAAGACCAGGGTCCTCAGATAAACAACAAAATGACTACCATTCCCCATTCTGGCTGGCTCAGTGGAAGGGTGTGTGTATTACTTACCGTGCTGTTGGTGCGCTAAAACACCACGACCAAAGGCAAATTATAAAAGAGATTTTATTTTGGCTTATGATTTTGGAAGTATAAGGATCTATCATGGTAAAGAAACAGGGCAGACACTTCGGGCATAGCAACAGAAGCAGGAATTTGGAAGATTACTCCCTCAGTGACACACATGACAGAGAGAGAACACGTTAGAAGTGAAGTGAAGCTAGGACGTCTCAAAGCCTTCCTCCTGTAATGGATTTCCTTCAGTAAGGCTTCATTCACTATCTCTCCAAACAGCAGCACTGAGTGGGAACCAAGTGTTCCTTGTCCGTTTAGACTAGAAACTATCATCCACTTTGGAACCTGCAGAGAACAATATTTCTTGAGTCTACTTGGACTCAGGACACATGTCCTCCTGTAGGAGGCACAGCAGCAGGGTTGCTGGATTATCAACCTACACTTCTGGACCACTAAACAGGATAATCCTGAGGGAGAGGGAGAGGGAGAGGGAGAGGGAGGGGGGGAGGGAGGGAGGGAGAAAGGAAGGAAGAGGAGGAGGAGAGGAAGGAGGAGGAAGGAGAGACTATAATCTTATAACCTCTGGGACCTGATGTGCTGCCTTTAAATTCTGATATATACATATATTCTACATCACAATGAGCATCCCATATGTCATTTTTTGTCACTGTTGTTGTGTTAAGCTGTTAGAGATAGACATAGAGATAGAGTCACCATTGCTCATAAATAAATAAAGGTGTCAGGATACTTTTCTAATAGGGGGCTAAGTGGATATGGGATGTGAAATAGCCATTGCATGAGTGAATCGATGTATTAAAAGGGACTAGAGCAGTGCTAGAACAGAGAATGAACTCTAACAGAAACCCACCATACACTAACAGTGAGTGCTGCCCAAAGTGCTTGTCACCGCAATGTCCTAGCAGCCAGCAGCAGAGCCAGGCCATGACACAACTCCCATGACCTATCTTCTTGAAATATCACTAGGCAGACTCTTCCTCTGGTCAGGAAGGACAGACCCTGGGACTCAGCTCCTCACATGCTCTTAGGAATCTGAGCTCTTGTCTTCCCAGGGACCCTCAGATACACGGCACATCCCCTGGGAATGGCTATGGGAACAACCTCAGGCCTTAGAGGAAGGAAGAAGGTCCAGGGAAGGCTGTGACCTCAGTTATTTTAAACACAAGTCTGCTCTGTTCAAGAAGAGGTCACACTTCTCTCTTAAGCAGTGGAGACTCAACCTGGTGTGTGCTTAGTAGAAAGGATGGTGGCATGGGACTTAAGGGACTTAGGGAGGTGAAATTTTAGGAAGATGGACTGATCCCTCCCACTCCATTAGTATTCTCCAGTTGATGACCCCTCTCTAAGATTTGATACCAAATTCA
>JADRCD010135267.1:0-15109 GCA_019843815.1 Montemys delectorum | reverse complement strand
ACACACACACACACACACACACACACACACACAGCTTGAGACATAAAGAATAAATAAAGAGATTAAAGAATATTAGAAATAACAGAAATTTTTTTGAGGTCTTATTTTAATTAAGTGGACAAAAGAAAGCTTTTCAGTTTGGTATATACAGAGCTGATATGATGAGATTCCTCACCAAATATCAAGCTTTTAAAGTTGACAAACTTGTAACCTCTTCGCATACAACTGTTGGGTGTATAGAAAGAAAAGTTTTGGAATTAAAATTATCTTTAAAAGACTAAAACAAAGGAGGCTTAACCACCTTTGTGGCTCCACAGGGCAACCTTGATCCATTTTTATTGATATATATGTCCACAATAGAGTGTGTTCTCTCCTTCACTGGAAATTCTAGTGAGCAATAAATTGTCATATCCTTTATAATTCAAGACATTATGTGAAAAATTCTCCTCTCATGCATGCTACCTTAATATGCTGATTCTTGTCATGGATGTTGCCAGACACCACAGATCTCCTAAAGACTAGACAATCCCCTAACTTTCAAATACAGCCCACAAAGCATGGGCCACAGGCTTTGTTCCTTCATGCCTATCTTTGATTACATGAGGTTGAGTATTCCTTCAAATAAGCATCTTATGATAAGTGCTAGTATCCTAAAATTGTCACATCATAAATATATTCTCTACCACTTTGAAAGTACAGTAAGCCTTTCAAAAAGTCCCATTGTAAATAGCCTAAAAGTACTGAAATATTTAAAATAGATATGATGATCCTATAAATCAAAATTATAAGTGCTAAAATCAAGAGAATTGTAGTAATTGGTTCTGAATCTGTAGTCAATGGCAGAAAGAAGGATATTAATTCAAAAATGTTTGAGAAGATTATATCTAATGATATTAAATGACTTGAGTGTTCATTCTGTTTCTTTGATATCTTCCAAACTCCTGCCTTGAGTGGGCTGAATACGTTCCCTAAATCTCAGATTTCAATCTATAAAACAGAACTTTACTACTTCAAAACAGAAAAAAATAGCAAAATAAAACCAAAAACCAAAACAAGAAACAAAAAAACTAAATTAAAAATCTCAAGTACAAATAAATGTTCAGTGTACATAATATATAAGTTGACATTAATTCTCTGTATGTATTGCATACAGTTCCATTTGCTTTGATAAATTAGCATGACCCAAAGCAAAGACACCTTGGGCAGTAAAGCATTCATTCCCACTTATAGTTCCACATCAGAGTCCATCATGGATAAGCATTAGTGCAGAAAATCAAGGTAGAAAAATAGAGGCAGGAACTGATTCAGAGGGCATGGAGGAGTGCTGCTTTAATTTAGCCTTCAGGACTGTCATTATTATGAATGTCATGGACAAACATTTTATTAAATCCTATGCAATTTCCCCTTCTGGTAGTCATAGTTTAAGACTTCCAGTCTTAAAACAATTCTCTAAGCCAATGGTCGCAAGAAAAAAGCTGGAGTGGCCATTCTAATATCAAATAAAATCAACTTTCACCCTAAAGTAATCAAAAAAAATAAGGAGGGACACTTCATATTCATCAAAGGTATGATCTACCAAGATGAATTCTCAATTCTGAACATCTATCCTCTAAATCAAAGGACATCTACATTCATAAAAGAAACGTTACTAAATCTCAAAATACATATTACACCACACACAATAGTAGTGGGAGATTTCAACACTCCACTCTCTGCAATGGACAGATCATGGAAACAGAAACTAAATCAGGACACAGTGAGACTAACAGAGGTAATGAAACAGATGGATTTAACAGATATCTATAAAACTTTTTATCCTAAAACAAAAGGATATACCATCTTCTCAGCACCTCATGGTACCTTCTCCAAAACTGACCATATAATTGGTCACAAATAAGGCCTCAACAAATACAAGAAGATTGAAATAATTCCTTGTATCCTATCAGATCACCATGGGCTAAGGATGCTCCTCAATAACAACATAAAGAATAGAATGCCCACATAGATGTGGAAGGTTAACAACACTACTCAATGATAACTTGGTCAAGGAAGAAATAAAGAAAGAAATTAAAGACTTCCTAGAGTTTAAAGAAAATGAAGCCACAACATATCCAAAATTATGGGACACAATGAAAACAGTCCTAAGAGGAAAACTCATAGCTTTAAGTGTCTCCAAAAAGAAACTGGAGAGAACATACACCAGCAATTTGTCAGCACACCTGAAAGCACTAGATCAAAAAGAAGCAAATTCACCCAAGAGGAGTCAAAGGCAGGAAATAATAAAACTCAGGGCTGAAATCAACGAAATAGAAACAAAAAGAACAATATTAAGAATCAACCAAACCAGGAGCTGGTTCTTTGAGAAAATCAACAAAATAGATAAACCCTTAGCCAGACTAGCTAGAGGGTACAGAGATAGTATCCTAATTAACAAGATCAGAAATGAAAAGGGAGATAGAAACAGACACGGAGGAAATCCAAAAAATCATGAGATCCTACTACAAAAGCCTTTGCTCAACAAAACTGGAAATCCTGGATAAGATGGAAAATTTTCTAGACAGATACCAGGTACCAAAGTTAAATCAAGATCAGATCAACTATCTAAACAGTCCCATATCTGCTTATGAAATAGAAATAGTCATTAATAGCCTCCCAACCAAAAAAGCCCAGGACCAGATGGGTTTAGTGCAGAATTTTATCAAATCTTTAAAGAAGACCTAATACCAATATGCCTCAAACTATTCTACAAAATGGAAACTGAAGACACTCTACTCAATTTGTTCTATGGAGCCACAATTACTCTTAAAACTGAACCACACAGAGACCTAATGAAGAAAGAAAACTTCAGACCAATTTCCCTTATGAATATCGATGCAAAAATACTCAATAAACTTCTTACAAACTAAATCAAAGAACACATCAAAACGATCATCTACCACGATCAAGTAGGCTTCATCCCAGGGATGCAGAGATGGTTCAATATATGGAAATCCATCAATATAATTCACTACATAAACAAACTCAAAGAAAAAAAAACATATGATCATCTCATTAGATCCTGAGAAAGCATTTGACAAAATCCAACATCCCTTCATGATAAAAGTCTTGGAAAGATCAGGAATTCAAGACCCATACTTAAACATAGTAAAAGCAATATACAACAAACCAGTAGCCAACATCAAACTAAATGGAGAGAAACTTGAAGCAATCCCACTAAAATCAGGGACTAGACAAGGCTGCCCACTCTCTCCCTACATATTCAATATTGTACTCGAAGTCATAGTCAGAGCAATTAGGCAACAAAAGGAGATCAAAGGGATATGAATTGGAAAGGAAGAAATCAAATTGTCACTATTTGCTGATGATATGATAGTATCCTTAAGTGACCCCAAAAATTCTACCAAAGATCTCCTAAACCTGATAAACAACTTCAGCAAAGTAGTTGGAATAAAATTAACTCAAACAAATCAGAGGCCTTCCTCTACACAAAGGATAAACAGGCAGAGAAAAAAATAGGGAAACAATACCCTTCACAATTGTTACAAATAATATAAAATGCCTTGGTGTAACTCTAAGGAAGCGAGTAAAATATCTGTTTGACAAGAACTTCAAGTCTCTGAAGAAGGAAATTGAAGAAGATCTCAGAAGATGGAAAGATCTCCTATGCTCATGGATTGGCAGGATAAATATAGTAAAAATGACCATTTTGCCAAAGACAATCTACAGATTCAATTTAATTCCCATCAAAATTCCAACTCAATTCTTCACAGACTTAGAAAGAGCAATTTGCAAATTCATCTGGAACAACAAAAATCCCAGGATAGCCAAAACTATTCTCAATAATAAAGAGACCTCTGGTGGAAACACAATCCCAGACTTTATGCTGTACTACAGAGCAATTGTGACTAAAAACTGCATGGTATTGGTACAGTGACAGGCAGGTAGATCAATGGAACAGAATTGAAGACACAGAAATGAGCCCACACACCTATGATCACTTGATCTTTGACAAAGGACCTAAAACCATAAAGTGGAAAAAAGACAGCATTTTCAACAAATGGGGCTGGCTCAACTGGTGGTTAGCATGTAGAAAAATGCAAATTGATCCATTCCTATCTCCTTGTACAAAACTCAAGTCCAAGTGTATCAAGGACCTCCACATAAAACCAGATACACTGAAACTAATAGAAAAGAAAGTGGGGAAGAACCTTGAGCAAACAGGAACAGGCGAAAATTTCCTGAAGAGGACGCCAATAGCTTCTGCTCTAAGATCAAGAATTGACAAATGGGACCTTATAAAGTTGCAAAGCTTTTGTAAGACAAAAGAAACTGTCAGTAGGACAAAATGGCAACCAACAAATTGGGAAATGATGTTTACCAATCCTATATCTGATAGAGGGCTAATATCCAATATATACAAAGAACTCAAGAAGTTAGACTCCAGAGAACCAAATAACCCTATTAAAAATGGGGTACAGAGCTAAACAAAGAATTCTCAACTGGTCAATACCAAATGGCTGGGAAGCACCTAAAGAAATGTTTAACATCTTTAGTCATTAGGGAAATGCAAATCAAACCTGAGATTCCACCTCACACCAGTCAGATTGGCTAGGACAAAAAACTCAGGTGACAGAAGATGGTGGAGAGGTTGTGGAGAAAGAGAAACACTACTTCCTTACTGGTGGGATTGCAAGCTGGTACAACCACCCTGGAAATCAGTTTGGTGGTTCCTCCTGAAATTGGACATAGTTCTACCAGAGAACCCAGCTATATCACTCCTGGGCATATACCCAGAAGATGCTCCAACATGTAATAAGGACACATGCTCCAGCATGTTCATAGCAGCCTTATTTGTAATAGCCAGTAACTGGAAACAACCCAGATGTCCCTCAACAGAGGAATAGATAACATTCTAATGGCATTATCAGCATGGGGATTGGTAGAAGCCAGTATTCCTAGAAGAATGGAGGCTGTGTGGAATATAAAAGTTGAGCAAAGAAAATCTATAAGAGATAGTATAGACAGCCAGAGATATTCTTCACTGGGTCTGAAACATCCTTGCTTCCACAATCAGAAATTTTAAATCAGCCGACCAAGCATCTGGAGTTTAACATCCTGTAGCTTGTTTCTAAGATATTCCGGTTACAAGGTAAAAAGGACCCTCATTCAAACAATAAAGGACATATGTGAAATTTTGCTGAATTTGATGATTGTTATTTTTTTATTCATTTATTTATTTATTTTTTGGTAAAGAATCTCTTCATGAACAGCAAGCATTCTTCATCACTGTGCCATCTGTTCAATTCTACAATTCTGAGACTAGTATTTTCTACATAAATTATCATTTATATGAGACTAGAAAAGGATCACTTTTTTTCTATTTGATTTAGATGGTTTTATTACTTAACCTTTTTTTTTTTTATTTTTTTTTTTATTTTCAAGACAGAGTTTCTCTGTGTAGTCCTGGCTGTCCTGGAACTCACTCTGTAGACCAGACTGGCCTCAAACTCCCTCTGCCTGCCTCTGCCTCCCAAGTACTGGGATTAAAGGCGTGCACCACCACTACCCAGCCTCTTATCTTTCCTTATTGTGTTTGTCATCAACATTTAACGATAGTAGGTATTAAGGTAAAAATATGTAAACATAATTTTGAGTTATTATTTCAAATTTCTAATTCATAATTAACTAAAAACAGTGCTTTTGAGTGCATAGTGGAACAACATTCCACTGCAGGGGTACATAGTGGCAGCCAACTGCTCAACAAAAAAGAGGAAAATTAAAAGGTGTTGGGCAGTGAGCAGTTCTGACAGCCAGAGTCCAGTAGAGCAAAGCCACCTTGAACCCCGGAGACCCACTGAGCATCTGCTCAGAAGGGACGGAGGTGTGTTCAGTGAATTGCTCCTGTCTCCATGGCTCAGATTTCAGCCCAGACCCCTCACAGCTACCCCTGCAGGAGATGTGTGCTCTATCAGGCAGACACTGCCTCCAACTCCCAGCATTCTAGCTGGACCTTACACACAGTCATCTGACCACAAGCCAGGCATGCCACGCCCCATACAATAAAAGGGTTGGTTTGCCCCCTCCTTACTCACTTCTTCTCTTGTTCTCTCTTGCTCTCTTGTTCTCTTTTCTCTATCTTGTTCTCTTGTTCTCGCCTCACTCTCTTACTCTTACCCCCCTCGCTCTTACTCCTACCCTCTTGCTCTCTCTCTCTCCTTTTTGCACTAACTCCCTCTTCTCTTTTCTCTCCCTTCTCTTTTCTCTCTCTCTCTCTCTCTCCTTCCTCTCCTTTCCTTCTCTGCACTCAACTAGCATATTTCCCCTTCCTACAATAAAATAACTCATTCATACATTGCCTCCCTTTTAATTAAGGTGCTGTGCAGGAAACAGGCCAGCCCTGGGACGAGAGAGAGAGAGACTCGGGCCTCAGCACCAGGCCCCCTGCCACCAGGGAGAGAGAGAGCCACAGCAGGCCAGACCTGGGCCATAGCCCAGGGCCCCCCCCTACCTTTTTTGAACCACAAAAAGGAGCCAGGGAGACATGGGTAATCCACAAGTCCCTCAAGGCCATCCTTGCCGAGATGAAATATCTTCTTTAGCCCACCTCTTATAGTTTGCATTAGTGCCATTTTAGGGGCCACATCATTCAGACATTGGCCTTGGTGGGGTCATTTACTACCCAGGCAACAGCACTGCTAGGAATAGACAATAATGAGTTTGTTAGACCATGGTCACACACTATCCATCTGAAGCCATGTGATATAAGGTGTCAGCAAAGATACAGGAGCTGCTGGGAAACTGCTTGGAAGGCTGCATGTATTTTCTTGGAGCATCTGTATTTTTCAGATCTGTAGCAGAAATGCAGTGTCTCCACATTGGTATAATTTCTTTTCTCTTTAGTTAGTATCTTCTATTCCTCATTCACTTTCCCAATTTCTCCTGAAACTTATTGACCAACCCATAATGTATCATGCCTACCTTCTCTTACCTGGCATGATAATTGCCAGTATTATCTGAGTAGACATTTAACACTGATTATTGTTTAAGAATAAAGAAGTTGAATTATTGTCTTGTTCTCCTAAAGTATCACACTCCTGCTCTGAAGAAGGCAGTGGATTTTACTTCTTCTTGTAGAGAAAGAATTTGTTTGTTATTCCTAAGATCCAAGGTCAGCACACCACTTCTATTACAAACTTGCAAATTCAAAGGAATGTTAGAGTTTAATCGAGTTTTATAAAAGAACACAGATGGTTCCTCTCAGAGTCTTTGGTTACATTCTTTCCCAGTAAGAGTTCTGACCTTGACCAGGAGAAACTACCCCCACTGGGATTGGAACTTTCTTTGAAGTTCTGCCATGCAGAAGCTTAATACTGAACCCAATCATCATCATTCTCTGCCCTCTAGCTGCAGGAGACAAGATCTTTATGAGTTTCAAGGAAGGAAGGCTTTCTAGCTTTCACCTTTAGTTTTTAATTATTTATTAATTACCCTTAACCTTTCGTTGAATTTTCCCATAAAATTCATGAAAGTGCTCAAAGGAAAAGCCATCCAATTCAGAAATCATCAACCTATAACTATTAAGGTTTTGGAATGAAAATGCCACACTTGTCTCTTTTTGTCTTCTACATTTCTTTTTCTATCCAAGTTCTCTGTGGGTAGAAAATATAAGAATCACAATGTCATACTGGGATATCTGTGTTCAACAATCACCAGGCACAGTGCTCTCACCATCTGGACAACTTATGATTTAACTTCAAAATATCAGCATGATGTCTACTTTCCCTGTCATTAACATTATCAATGATTGCACATTGGTTACCTGGAAAACAGACATTTAGATAACACAGTCTTGTTGAAAATTTACTTGGGAATCATTGCCAGTGAAGGAAAAGAGTAAGATTTGGAGTAAAAAAAAATGTACCTTGAATACAAGGAAGCTTTCTGAGATTAGAATGCCTCCTGTTCTATCAGAAATGTAAGCCAGAATCTCACACTGCCCAGCCACTGAGCTTAAGTTTACCATGGAAAGAGTATGTGATTGTCTCAGCTATGTATGAAAAATTCTGCCAGGTGAGGGCTCACTATCGATAAGTCTAAGAATATGGAATAAAATTTGCATGGTAAAATACAATATTCATTTCTATCATATTATGATTATTTTCTTCTTATTTTGGATGAATGCACAACATTTGATACAGTCAATTATAATTTCTAGGAAATTATACAATTTGATATAATTTGGGTTTTATCCTTTCTCTAATCATTGTTATATATGCATATATATATATATATATATATATATATATATATATATCAGCTTTATGTTGAGTGTTGAGAATTCCATAAATAATATATGCACAGTAATATATTCTCTAGCCTACCTGGTCACATACTGATGTTTATATCAGCCAATTCCACTATATCATATAAAATGTCATTCATAATTAAAGCTCAAGGATAAAGAGAACAAATTAGGAATTTATTAGTTATCAGAATCCTCAGCTCTTTGCCTATTATTTCAGTAATGTTCAGCAAATAGAATAATCCCCCAGTCTGGTGACAAACTACATCCAAACACAATTAAAGACTTTAAGTTGTCTTCAGTGTCATTAACTAATTTTAGCTATCTCTCGCCAACAGTGGAGACCCATTATGGGCAATTTCTATTGCATCTTTCTTTATAAAAATTGTATATATATTTTCATTAAAAAGGAATTATTTATCAAATTCCCCCTTACCTTTCCTCCCCAAAGCTCATCTTGAGTACCCTTTCCTATGTCTTCCCCTATACTCTAAAACCAATAGTCTCTTTATCTTTGGTTATTATTATTACATGTATATGCAAACATTTAAGTATAATCTCCTGAGTCCATCTTAGTTGTTTGGTTTCAGGACCTAGTACTTTGTATTGGATAACCAGTGAGAAATTCTACCCTGGGAGAGATTAATTCTCCCTCTCCCAGAAGTAATTATATGGCTATAATCTGTTGTCTATGGGTGGGACCTCCTGTTTTGTTTGGTTTTTGGTTTTCTTTCATTCTTAGTGTTAGCATGTCTATTGAGATTGCAAATTTAGTGGTCTTTTTTTTTTAATGCAGTAATGTTTAAAAGACAGTGTCTTCACAGGAGACACTATTGTCTATTGACTCTTACAGATTTTTTGCCCACACATCCTTGGTATTCAGTGAGTCACAGATTCCAGAGCTATGAAGTCTATGTAATCAGTAAGGTGTAGCTTTCCAAGGTCCATTGATTTTTGTATTGTGTCCAGATTTGTTTTTCTGTGATGGTTCCAGTTGCTATAACTAGAGACTTCCTTAATGTTTGGTGGTATCTTTCATTTCCTCTCACTTGAAGAGGATTTATTGTAGAGATCAGAACATGACATCACTGTGATTCAAATCTTAAAAATTCTCTTTTTAATTAGAATTATAAACAATCATTTTAAATATTGTTATTGACACCACTGAGTTTTAAATCTACCATTTACATGTTTTTCCTTCTATTTCAAGTTCAAGATAAATAAATATATTTTGTGAACCATCTACATTTTTTATTAACTACATGTATACCCTATTTCATCTAGAGTTATTTATATTGAAGCAGATCATCTGTAGCTTATACAGTCCAGCTTCAGTGTAACCATCCTACTGACAAGTTAGTTATAATGTTTATAACAATTCATAATGCTTGCATCTTTCTCAAACATTGTACAATATTGCTACATATTTTTATAATCCATCTAAAATACATACCTAATTATTCATATTTTGGCAATGTGTTTCTTTTAAAAGTTAGAAGTATAAAATTCAAATTTATATTTAAATTTTAAGGTTTTTTTTTCCCCAACCCAGTTCTATGTCTAGGCCCCCTTGGAGGTCAAATGACCCTATCACATGTGTCACATATCAGATATTCTACTTATGAGTTATTTACATTATGATTTTTTTCCTTTTTTATTTTTTTATTAGATATTTTCTTTATTTACATGTAAATTTTCCCTTTCCCAGGTTCCCCTGCAAAAAACAAACAAACAAAAACAACAAGAACAAACTCCTTTTGCCTCCCCCCTCCCTATTTTTTTATCTTTGTTTGCTCTATAAATTCAAATTGTATTACCCACTCTATTACTTTTTTATACTTTTCATATTTATTCAGTTTATTGCAAAAATTGGAAGTTATAATATTTAATTATAATTAGAGAGATATTTATAGTGTACATTTATAATATATTTTTGTTTCTGAATTTCTGATCTTGGTGTTTCCATTGCTAACAGATTTAAACACTTTGTTAAAAACTTCATTCTATTCTATGCAATAGTTATTTTACATAAATTTGATGATTTTTCTTCTATTTTAAATTATATTTGTTTTCCACATTTACAGAGTAATGGAGCTTTGATTTTTACAATGTTGTTTATTTGACTTTTTGTATATTTATTACTTCTTGAATCAGAATTTTTTTAAAAATGAGTTCTTAATTTTCAGGTTTCAATTATATTTGGGCAACTAAGTATTTAAGAAATTCTTGCCATAATTTCTACTTTAAAGATATCAGTTAGAGGGTTTGGATCCCTCATCAGTAATGAGGACTTGTTACTTTTCCGGGGAATTGGAGTTCAATTCTCTGTATAGACATGGTGGTTCATTGCTGACAGGAGTTCCAGTTGCAGAAGATCATACATCTTCTGGACTACATAGCAGTAGCTGTGAACATGGGAGAATGACATAGATACAGGAAAAGCACATAAACTTGAAAATATTTTTAAATCAAAATCAATTTTAAAAGAACAGATATTGTAGATATATTGGCTGTTATATGGATGATCTTTTTCTTTTCTATTTTTTGTGTTGCTTTGAGTTATTTCTATGAGTGATCCCTATACAAGAAGACATTTGCCTGAAACTATGTTATAGAAATAATCCTATCGAAATTATATTTCTCTTTTCAAAATGTTCACTTACAGAAAGATAATTTTTCTTTTATTATCAGTTCACATTGTTAGCTTCCTCTTAGATTTTTACAATACTAAGCATAGATATTTTAAAAATCTCTTGTATATAAATTATAATCTGGCCTATCTATAAATTTGACTCAAGTACTTTTGCCTTTGGCAATAGATGATTGTCCTGTCTTTTCCCACAATTATTCAGTAAAAATGTACATTGTTTGGAAAAAATAAAGTAGCCTAAGAAAATGATATTTATGTTCAGAAATGGAACTTTCTTTTTTTGGATGAGGAATATGAGACAATATTAATATATCCTAATAGAAGTAATTTTGTTGTTGCTATTGTTAGCTTAAGTGTTATCTAAGTTTGGAAATGTTTCCAATATTACATTAATGATAGTTTCTTAAGTTCATAGTTTATATAACATAAATTGGTGGACATATTATTAGACTGTACACATCTCTAATCTATATAAGTCATTTTACTAAGCCCTTTGCCAACCCCTAACGATTATAGGCCTTTCATCTCATTCATAGATTCAAAGTGGGAGTCAGGAAGAAATTGTTCAATTAAGCTTCAGCATCAGATTAGCTAAGATTTTTGCACCTGTGATCAGTGGATGGTATGTTGGGAATGCTTTTGTGCATTCTACTGTCATGTAAGACTTCTTGTTATTTAGAGGAGACTAGATTTCAGTCAGTGTCTTATCTCCCCTTTGTACTAATATATTTTTGATATTTATTGCTGTATAATAGTTGGTATTAATGTAGCTTTCCTGTCAGCATAAAGATGCAGATTATTTTTTTCAGTGGCAGTGGAAGAAGAGACCTGGGAAGGGGTTGAATTACAACTGCTTCAAAGATGGTAGCTCATCAATAATTTGAGCAGAGATGAAGGGCATTCTATTCCTCACTCAATAAAGACACATTGATCTTCCTATGAAAGTTTGAATCCTCCATTTCTCTCTGTATGTCTCTGATATGACTCAAACAAAGTGCTCTCCTCACTTTTTACTGGACAGAACATGGCATGGGGAAGGAATGAAGTATTCTTTACAGAAATATGTACCAGAGTATTACAAGGGAGGAATTTACATTACTGCCTCCATCTGACCCAGAACAGCACTCAGAACTACAAGCAAATGCTATCAACCTGTGTTGTTTGTAACATTTATGGGATATCTACTTTGTTTAAAGTTAATTTCAACATCTTGTGTACCTTCAGTAAGTGATTGCCACAGCACACACATACAGATATACATTATTCTGGGTCAAGGGAATGAGAAGTACCTAATTTAAGATTAAAACAAAGCATTTACTTTACATTCTAAAACCTGATTTCATTGTAAATCAAAGGAATACTAAGATTGGTTACAATGTTCCCTTTAAAGGAGATTAAATTTATATATTCTGAGTGTACAATAAGACAATAAGGTAGCAAATTAATCATAATTAATCATATATAGTTTTAAATGATCTCAAGATAATTATTAGCTTAGCTTCAATATCTGGGGAAAAGTTCAATCTATTTGTGATCAAGAAATATTTTCAAAAAATGTACCAGCATATAAGTTCATAAGTGATGTTATTGCTTCTAATGCCTTGTTGACCATTCATTATCTTGAATTCAAGTAAGCTCCAGCATACCAAACTACATGATGTGATTTTCAGGTATTATACTGAACCCCAACCACTGGCATAAGACTAGTGGCAACTCTCACTGAACCTATAGGATACAGATGTATTGACTTTCTAATGTGTATAGATAAGAGCCTATAGAAAACAACTTCAGCAAAATAGCTGGATATAAAATTAACTCAAGCAAATCAGGGCCTTCCTCTACACAAAGGATAAACAAGCAGAGAAAGAAATTAGGGAAACAACACCCTTCACAATAGCTACAAATAATATAAAATACCTCAGTGTAACTCTAAGGAAGCAAGTAAAAGATCTGTTTGACAAGAACTTCAAGTCTTGTCAGAAGAAGGAAATTGAAGATCTCAGAAGATGGAAAGATCTCCCATGCTCATGGATTGGCAGGATTAATATAGTAAAAATGGCCATCTTGCCAAAGGCAGTCTACAGATTCAATTTAATCCCCATCAAAATTCCAACTCAATTCTTCACAGACTTAGAAAGAGCAATTTGCAAATTCATCTGGAACAACAAAAAACCCAGGATAACCAAAACGATTCTCAATAATAAAGGAACCTCTGGTGGAAACACAATCCCGGACCTTAAACTGTACTACAGAGCAATTGTGATTAAAAACATCATGGTATTGGTACAGTGACAGGCAGGTAGATCAATGGAACAGAATTGAAGACCCAGAAATGAACCCACAAACCTATGGTCACTTGATTTTCGACAAAGGAGCTAAAACCATAAAGTGGAAAAAAGACAGCGTTTTTAACATATGGTGCTAGCTCAACTAGTGGTTAGCATGTAGAAGAATGCAAATTGATCCATTCCTATCTCCTTGTACAAAACTCAAGTCCAAGTGGATCAGGGACCTCCACATGAAACCAGATAAACTGAAACTAATAGAAAAGAAAGTGGGGGAAGGGCCTTGAGCACATAGGCACAGGGGAAAATTTCCTGAACAGAACAATAAGAGTTCTAAGATCAAGAATTGACAAATGGGACCTCATAAAATTGCAAAGCTTCTGTAAGGCAAAAGACACTGTCATTAGGACAAAATGGCAACCAACAAATTGGGAAAAAATCTTTACCAATCTTATATCTGATAGAGGGCTAATATCCAATGTATACAAAACTCAAGAAGTTAGACTCCAGAGAACCAAATAACCCTATTAAAAATGGGGTACAGAGCTAAACAAAGAATTCTCAAGTGATGAATACTGAATAGCTGAGAAGCACCTAAAGAAATGTTCAACATCTTTAGTCATCAGGGAAATACAAATCAAAACAACTCTGAGATTCCACCTCACACCAGTCAGAATGGCTAGGATAAAAACCTCAAGTGACAGCAGATGCTGGAGATGTTGTAGAGAAAGAGGAACGAACATTCCTTCATTGCTGGTAGGATTGCAACACAGGGTGAGACTAATGGCTTTGGCAGCATATGTGTAGTGGAGATGGCCAAGTCGGTCATCAAGGAGAGGAGAGGCCCTTAGCCCAGTGAAGATTCTGTGCCCCAGTGTAAGGGAATGCTAGGGCCAGTAAGCAGGCAAGGGTGGGGTGGCAAGCAGGGGGAGGGAGGAGGGAACAGGGGTTTGTTCTTGTTTTTTTTTTTTTTGGAGGGGAAACTGGGAAAGGAGAAATCATATGACATGTAAATAAAAAATGTCTAATTTCATTGTTTTTTATAGCTGAGCAGTACTCCATTGTGTAGATGTACCACACTTTCTATATCCATTCCTCTGTTGAGGGACATCTGGGTTGTTTCCAGTTTCTGGCTATTATAAATAAGGCTGCTATGAACATGGTGGAGCATGTGTCCTTATTACATGATGGAGCATCTTGTGGGTATATGCCCAGGAGTGATATGGCTGGGTCCTCTGGTAGAACTATGTCCAATTTCCGGAGGAACTGCCACACTGATTTCCAGAGTGGTTGTACCAGTTTGCAATCCCACCAGCAATGAAGGAGTGTTCCTATTTCTCTGCAACCTCTCCAGCATCTGCTGTCACCTGAGTCTTTTATCCTAGCCAATCTGACTGGTGTGAGGTGGAATCTCAGAGTTGTTTTGATTTGCATTTCCCTGATGACTAAGGATGTTGAACATTTCTTTAGGTGTTTCTCAGCCATTTGGTGTTCATCAGTAGAGAATTCTTTGTTTAGCTCTATGTCCCATTTTTAATAGGGTTATTTGGTTCTCTGGAGGCTGACTTCTTGAGTTCTTTGTATACTCAGAGCTCCCAGGGACCCAACCACCAATCAAGGACTATACAGGGTGGGACTTAATGTTCTGGCAGCATGTGTATAGTAGAGGATTGCAAATTCGATCATCAATAGGAGGAAAGGACCTCGGCCTTGTGAAGGTTCTGTGCCCCAGTGTAGGGGAATACCAGGGCCAATAAGTGGGAGAGGGTGGGGTGGCAGGCATGAGGAGGGGGGAGGCAAAAGGAGTTTGTTCTTGTTGTTTTTGTTTGTTTGTTTGTTTTTTGGAGGGGAACCTGGGAAAGGGAAAATTTA
>JADRCD010135249.1:0-26881 GCA_019843815.1 Montemys delectorum | reverse complement strand
TCCTCCTCCTTCTTCTTCTTCTTCTTCTTCTTCTTCTTCTTCTTCTTCTTCTTCTTCTTCTTCTTCTTCTTCTTCTTCTCATTATTATTATTTTCAATACTTTTTCTTTGTTCTGTTCTCAGACTTGTATATTAGTGGGTGAATTCATCTCATAATATATGTTAATTGTGATCATTTTAAGAACAAGAAAATGCTTTCAGCCCTTTAGACAAAAGAGCACATTTTTAATAGGGCAAAACAGATTTATGTCACAATCAAAATTTACAGGATAATGTACAAGAATATAAAGAAAGTATAGTTTTTCTCTTCATTGCATCCAGTTTCCACTTTACATTTCTAGTGTGATTTTTCCCCCTGTGGTAATTGAAACTCATAAAATCGTGTACTATAAAAATATCAAAATTCTGTAATTTCATACAATTTCAAATATATTTAAGACTAAAATTATACATAATACATTTATAATTATTGTTCCCGACATTAAGATTTTACTTACCAAAATAAGTGAAAATGTATGACTTAACATATATGAGTATATCATTAGTGTCTAGGATTTAAAATTATCATGTTGCAGAAGTAAATGTGAAGACACACATTGTCACAGTAGAGGACATGAATTCACAGTTTCTCAGAGACAGAAATTTTATCAAAAAAGACAAAGCCAAATGGAGGAAATGTGTGAATCAAACCAATACTAGAGGGGAAAAAATGAAATATACGCAAAGGACTATTCATAGAAATGGTTACTTGTGGTCTCAACAGGAGGAACAGGTGAGATTATGTGTTTAGAATTGGTTCAGTTGAATAACTATAATAGATTCTGTCCTTAATTATCTGATAACTTGCCTCTAGAGTTAGGACAGATGAACAGTTACTCATAATCTGAGGTCCAGTAAGAAAATAGTTAATGTGCTTTCTCTGAATTGGTGAGTTTAGTTAGGAAAGATACACATCTACTTAATGCTTGAGGTGCTCAGGAATTAGCAAGATCTGTGAATGGTCATCCTCCATGGTCATCGAATCCTTATAATGTAACTGTTTCAGGATATACAAAATAAAATCTATACATAATGTGATTAATTTGTATAAATTTTAATTTGCAAATGTTGTAATTAAAATGTTTTTATGGTTATTACATACATTAAATGTTATACTTAAATAAGGGTATGTTAAGTTAACCCCCAAGGAAATTAAAAAACATACACAGTAAATTGATAAAAGGGTATTCATGATTTAGATTGTTAAGTCATTTTGATGAATAATTTAAGATAAATGGAGAACTAGACAAAGAATATTGTTAGGTTTTATATGATGACTTACTGAGCTGTCACTTTCAATAGTTTTCTATATCAGATGTGTCAAATCCTCTTACAGGAGACCACTACAATTTTACATTCTGTTTTACAAAATACTCTCCTCTGGGCTCATACCATTCTCAATTCTAGACTATGATGTGCAATTTTCCTTTTGCAATTATTATTTTACCCTTAAGAATTTTATAACAAAATAAGTTATTGAAATCAAATGATATCCTATAAGACATGTTGCATATGAAATAAATATAACTAGCCAAACATAGTATTTTCTTAAATATGAAACTCTAGCATACAGGATTATCTGCTCTTATTAAGCCTTGTTCTTAGGTTCTGCTTTCATGTTTTTGCTGGATGGTGCCAGTCATATGTAGGCAGGACCTTCTCTTCTTAGTTACATTCCTATGGAAGTAACCTGCCATAGAGTAACAAAGGTATTCTTATTAATCGGCTTCAAATTGAACCAAGTGTGGGGTACTCTCCTGGATCTCTACATCAACTTCGCTGCTTCTGTAGGTATTCAGGATTACTGACCCTAAAGGAAGCCCAGCTTGATAGCTTTGATGCTGGTCCTGTATTGTAACAGCTTCATTAAGACTTAATAATCCTTAATAGACTCTTTCATTTCTTGTACATCACTGACCATACATTGCCCGTTCCATGACTCCATGTTTCATTTACTTTAGAGTTTTAAAATTTTGTTACTTGGTACATTCATTAGAAGGATTTTAAGACTGTATAATGACATGATTAACATTTTACCTCTTTGTCTTTGTCTCTTCTATCACTGTTCAAAGTCATTGTAACCAAGTCATAAAGAAAGTTATTTACCTGAGTGCCTGCTTAGAGTTTTAGAGGTTTAGTGCATTATTATGATGCTGAGCAACATGGGCAGTGTGGAGGCAGGTACTGGAGCAGTGGCCGAGAACTTTACATTCTGGTCCATAAAGAGAAGGGGGCTTGGCCTGGAAATTGCTTTTGAAATTTTATGTCTACCCCTAGTTACAGACTTCCTCCAATAGTGCCACACCTAATCCTACTCAAAGATATTGAATTTGGAGTATTGGGAAAGCCTTCTAGTGTTATCTTCATTACAACTCTATCATCAATACATGACACCCATATCTTGACAATAAAGAATTATCAGAAGTGCTTCCTGACATCAGCTTGATATTGCTGTCACCCGAGAGGCTCTGCCAGAGCCTTACTGATATAGGTAAGGATGCTTGCACCCAATCTTTGAACAGAGCTCTGCGACCCCAGTGGAGGAGTTAGGGGAAGGACTGAAGAAGCTGAAGGAGTTTGAAATCCCATAAGAAGAACAACAATATCAACAACCAGACCCTCTCCCCCAGAGCTCAGAAACTAAACACCAATCAAAGAATACACACGGAGGAACCCACGGCTCCAGCTGCATATGTAGCAGAGGATGGCCTTATATGACATCAATGAGAGAGAAGGCCCTTAGTCCTGTGACGGTTTGATGCCTCAGCATAGAGCAATGCTATGGTGGTAATGTGGGAGTGGGTGGGTGGGTTGGGGAGCACCCTCATAGAAACAAGAGGTGGGATAGGGGCTTTGCAGAGGAGAAACCGGGAAGGGGGATAACATTTGAAATGTAAATAAATAAAATAACCAATAATTAAAAAAAAAAACAGTATCCTGCCTGTTGTATTGGCAGAACTTAGAACAGATTTTTTCAGTGATTAGATCAGTGGTTTTCAACTATTTTAATGCTGTGAACATTTAATACAGTTTCTTAAGTTGTGCTCTACAACCATAAAATTATTTTTTGCTATTCTATAATTGTAATTTTGATACTGTTATACATTATTACATAAAAGGTGTTTCCTGATGGTCTTAGATGCTCCCTGTGAAAGAACTGCTCAATAGTCAAAGGTTGAGAACCACTGGATTAGATTTTCAATAATAGTTACTGAGAGAATAAGTAAATATCTTGGTGTTTATTTTAGTTCCCTTGGTCAGCTAAACTTTGTTTTTCTAAAAAGATTGTAAAATCTGAGACAAATATAATTTTAAATATATTTATTGTTCATGTTCTTCCATAGGAAATAATTATGAAATCATTAAGAAATACTGATATATACATCTCTCTCTCTCTCTCTCTCTATATATATATATATATATATATACATATATATATGTGTATATATATATGTATATATATATATGTATGTATGTGTGTATATATATATATATATAAATGATACATATAGGATAGTCTCAATCAAAAGTATGTAACCTTTTTCAAATATTTTTATTTATGTTTATATTCCCTTTTATAGTTATAATAACTATTCAAAAATCTTTAATCCATCTCATATTTACAATGGAGAAAATAGAAAGAATACAATTTGGTTAAACATGCCTTCCTATGTCCTTCTGAAAATCACTGGATCATTCTTACTGAAAATTTAGTAAGGCATCAGCAAAATAAATGAAGCATTAAGTTGTCAGAGGGTGTCCATCACTGTGAGAACATCCTGGTCATGTGAGTGAGTTAACAGCTTTAGCGTGGACATTTTATGATGGGCATATATCACTTAATCATCTTACAAGGTGAATGGGGTTTGTTGGGATAACATGAGACATATCTACTATGTAGTAGAAATTTAATGACACAGAAGCAGAGCATATGACAGGAAGGAAAAAAAAAAGCCCACAAGGCAAGTTCAAAGAAAAGTGCTGCATTATTGCAATGTCTTGAAAAACACAAATCCAGTTCTTATATAGAAAACATTGTTTGCTTTCCAAAATGTTTGCCTTCTGTTTTAGTTAGATTTGCTATGTGTCAAGGCTTCTTGAATGGTTTATCAATTCAGGTTGAAAGTTTGTACTTTTTACAATAGTTGTAGGAAAGTTACATTTAAAATTAAATGAGCATCTAAAGTGTTCAGTGTGTGGTGAGGTTTGTTATAGACAATGTGCCCCTGGGATGAAAGAGTGTTTTAAGAGACTATGTTAAGGAGTTCTTTGGCGTGGAGGAGGTGACTCACTGATCCTGATTGTTTTTGAACTGATTTCCTCATCTAAGTCCTCTGAAAGCCTAGTTAGTGGAAGCCATCTAAGGGATCTGTTATAAATGTGTGTTCTCTTGCTTCACCTTTCATAGTTTATAGTCTCCATGAGCCATCATCCCAAGAGAAATAGATTGGAGACAACTGCTGTTGTAACAATTGGTTCAGTCTATCAGCTTTCTCTTGTGCCTTGGATTGTTTAAGGGACCATGTTGACCTGAATCTCTTTAAATTTTTCATTGTTCACATGTTGTGCCCACTAAGAAGAATTTGCTGTTTCCTTTTCAATCAGCTCCTAATGACCATTATTCTATTATCTTTTTATAGAGATGTGGCTAATGTAGACATTTTTTGTGTGGTTGTGTGTGTGTGCGTGTGTGTGTGTGTGTGTGTGTGTGTGTGTGTGTAAGTATAAACACAAAGTAATGTATGGTATCTTTCTCTGTTGCTCTATTCCTTAGAGTGTTAAACACATAATTGATAACACTCAGAGCTCTATTTTTCCCCTCATCAGTTCTGACTGTCCAGTTAGGAGACATTTGAGGTAGAGCTTCTCCTATAAGAATCTTGAGGGCAAAAGTCACTAAATATTGCAACAATTTTGCTTTTAATGCTGTTTATTTGAATGTGTTGACAGACTTAGCTGACTCTGCACTTATCTGTTTGAATAAGCACTCTGCATCACTTGTGTTCAGCAGCTACTAATTGCTTATTGATTCTTTTAGATCATTTCTTTTTAAATACTTAGTGATTGGAAATTATTTTTCAACTTGAGCACTTAAAGTAAAAACACCAATGAAAATTTTATTTTACTTAAGACTTTTCAGAAAGTAAAAATAGAAATTGCTATTAAGTGGAATCGATCCCGTTGTTTAGGCACACTGTAAAGGAGTAGTGAGCCTCTCATGAAATAAGATACACAAGTTATCATTTTTGCACTTAAAGTATATTTCTAATTTCAAGTGAAGTATTTCATTTAGAATGGTAATTTACATGGCTTGTGGGGAAAAGGCTAATTATGTTTGCTAGTCTTAAAGACCAAAGTATTCTCACACTAGCCCGTTGTTGGTTGCACTTAAGGATGTAAAATTTGATATATTGTTTGGCCACAGTTCATTGTACTCAATGAAGATGAGGCCACACACTATGATTTCTTCCAACTTGTGATTTTTTTTTTCATTGTGTCATGTTGCAGTTGAGCTTTGATTTTTAAGCTGGACAAATACTAATATGTTTCTGTTAGAGTTTTAATTTATTACCTTTATTTTTATGTTTATTTATTATTTTCCATACAGTCCATCTGATTACATCTTTCTCTCCCTCTACCCCTCATTTTCTCCCCTATATCCAGTCTCCCCAGGATTCACTGCTCTTCCATTTTCCTACAGAAAGAGCAATACTATCAATAGCAACTAAACATGAGATAACACTATACAATAATGCAAGGCACAGAGTCTGACTCATATCAAGGCTGGATAAGGCAAAACAGTAGGAGAAAGAGGGTCCTAAGAGCACACTAAGAAATAGACATACACATTTATCTATGAGTAGGGCAGAATATCCTTAGTAATCACTACTATCAGTATCTGTAATCAGACAGGGCATCCAATGATGGGACTCAGACATTAACCCAAACACAAAGCTGTTGGCTAACAACCTGTTCTGCCTGCTGACAAAAAGATGTACTGGGGCAATGGTGGCTCGAAGTTTGCCAGAGTGGGCAACCAATGACTAGTCTAACTTGAGACCCATGCCACGGGAGACAGCCCAAACCCACCACTATGTGGATGGACCAGAACCTAAGGTAGAGCAAAATACAACTGACAAATAAACAAAGGAATAATAAAATAATACAGTATATATATTGGCATTTCTTGTGTATGGGTATTACATTGCAAATCTATTGTAATCAACATGTTTAATTGTGTAAAATGCTGCCTAAAGAATTTAGCATCATAATCAGAAATAAAATAAATCCTATGTTTTACAATGCAGATTCACATCTGGGTTCAGACAGCTGAAATGGTTTTTTAGAACTACAGAAATCAAAGTTGCCAGTAGGTAGTCATGTACAACAAAGTTTGGTTGACAAATTACACTTACATAATCAGCAGGAACTGAAAGAATTCAGATGTTATTTGGTGTTATTATACTCAGAGGAGAACAGACACCATGATTTCTTCCAACTTGTGACTTTGTTTTTTATTCTGTATATTGCAATTTTGCATTGCTTTTAAGCTTAAGAATGGAAAAATACTACTATACATTTCTTTTTATGTATTATTTTATTACTTTTGCCTTCCAGTATGCCTGTGAAAATGTGTATATGTCTCATATGGAGGATACATGGGTTAAGTAAATTTCTCTGGAGCCATAATTATAGGTGGTTGTGAGCTGCCTTGTGTGTTATCTGACTTGAATGTGGTACTTTGAAACAGCAGCCATTGTTATTAACCACTAAGCTTCATCTCTAGCACCTACTATAAGTTTTTTGATTGTTTGTTTTTATCATCTTTATTTTTTTATTGGATTTTTTTAAATTTACATGTCACATGATATCTCCTTTCCCAGTTTCCCCTCCAAAGGAAAAAAAAGAGGAAAAACAAAAACAAAAACAAAAAGCCCTGTTCTCTCCCCCCTCTCCCTCCTCACCAACCTACCCTTTCCCACTTCCTGGCCCTGGCATTCCCCTACACTGGGGCATAGAACCTTCACAGGACCAAGGGCCTCTCCTCCCATTGAAGACAGACTAGGCCATCTTCTGCTACATATGCTGCTGGAGCCATTAGTCTCACCATGTGTACTCATTGGTTGGTGGTTTAGTCCCTGGGAGCTCTGAGGGTACTAGTTCATATTGTTGTTCATCCTAAGGTGCTGCAAACCCTTCAGGTTCTCCGGTCTGTTTTCAAGATCCTCCATTGGGAACCCTGTCATCAGTCCAATGGATGGCTGTGAGCCTCTAGTTCTGTATTAGTCAGGTACTGTCAGAGCCTTTCAGGAGACAGTTATATCAGGCTCTTGTCAGCCATCACTTGCCAGCATCCACAATAGTATCCGCATTTGATGACAGAATATGGGAAGGATTCCCAGGTAGAGTAGTCTTCCTTCATTATCTGCTCCATAGTTTGTCTCTGCAACTCCTACCATGGATATTTTGTTTCCCCTTTTAAGAAGGAATGAAGTATCCACACTTTGGTCTTCCTTCTTCATGAATTTCTTGTGGTTTGTGGATTGCACTTTGGGTAATCTGATCTTCTGGATTAACATCCACTTATCAGAGAGTGCATACTATGTGGGTCCTTTTGTGATTGGGTTACCTCACTCAGGATGATATTGTCCAAATCCATTCATTTCCCCAAGAATTTCATAAATTCATTGTTTTTAATAGCTGAGTGGTACTTCCATTGTGCAGATATACCACTTTTTCTGTATCCATTCCTCTGTTGAGGGACATCAGGGTTGTTTCCAATTTCTGGCTATTATAAATAAGGCTGCTATGAACATAGTGGAGCATGTGTCCTTATTACATGTTGGAGCATTTTCTGGATATATGTCCAGGAGTGATATAGCTGGGTCCTCTGGTAGTCCAGTCCAATTTCCTAAGGTACCACCAAACTAATTTCCAGAGTGGTTGTACCAGCTTGCTATCCCAGCAGCAGTGAAGGAGTGTTCCTCTTTCTCCACAACCTCTCCAGCATCTGCTGTCACCTGAGTTTTTTATCCTAGCTATTCTGACTGTTGTGAGGTAGAATCTCATGGTTGTTTTGATTTGCATTTCCCTGATGACTAAGGATGTTGAACATTTCTTTAGGTGCTTCTCAGCCATTTGGTATTTGTCAGTTGAGAATTCTTTGTTTAGCTCTGTACCCCATTTTTAATAGGGTTATTTGTTTCTCTGGAGTCTAACTTCTTGAGTTATTTGTATATGTTGTATATTAGCCCTCTAACAGATATAGGATTGGTAAAGATCTTTTCCCAATTTGTTGGTTGGCATTTTGTCCTATTGACAGTGTCTTTTACTTTACAGAAGCTTTGTAATTTTATGAGGTTCCATTTGTCAATTCTTTATCTTAGAGCATAAGCTATTGGTGTTCTGTTCAGGAAATTTTCCCCTGTGCCCATGTGCTCAAGGCTCTTCCCTACGTTCTTTTCTGTTAGTATAAGTTTTTTAAGAGAGGGAGAAGAAGACATGAGGTAAGAAAGAGTATTATACATATGGTAGTAAAATTCTTAAAACATGTAAATAAGTCAAATGTCTCTTCAAGTGCAAACATAATGACTTCATTATAGCTGTTGATACCAATTTTGCTAAAGCTCCTCTCTCCACCTTAGTGTGTTGTCTCTGTCATTGTGCCAGTAACCATTGTCACTATTTTCCAAATAGCTATATAAATAGTTGATTAACATTGTTTTAACAAATTTACTTAAGATGAGAGATTATATATAATATAATACCCTCTAAAGTTCACAAAAATCAAATACAATTCATTTGTGTAGAGAACATCAAATAAATACTGAGTACAAATTTAGTACATAAATTAGATGTTTTATGTTTAAAATAAAAATACTCATACTAATACAGCAATGATGTTAAATTCTTTGGGCAGCATTTTACACAGTTGAAACTATTGATTATATTTACATTTGCAATGTTAACTGGCATTCACACAGGAGTAGGGAAGGAGGGATTCTCAAGGAAATTTCAGTTAATAGTGCATTTAGCAGTGTTACTGCTTAGATGAAGGATAGAATTCACATGGATCACTTTAATAAATTCTTAGGTCATATGTTTCTTTCAATGTGAACTTTATATTTAATTTTTAAAGTCAATGGGATGGCACCATTTTATACAAATGAA
The DNA here is from genome assembly GCA_019843815.1 of Montemys delectorum. NCBI lineage: Eukaryota > Metazoa > Chordata > Mammalia > Rodentia > Muridae > Montemys > Montemys delectorum. The sequence continues at coordinate 17,672 of JADRCD010135249.1, read as the reverse complement.
TCATTTGTTTTAATAAGGACTTAATCATCTTATTTAGGTTTAATGTTAAATGTATTAAAATCTATTTATTTATACAATATTTATATTTTTGATCTGTGATCATATATATGTATATGCAATTCAATTATTTAAATAAAATATCAGGAATTCTAATATTCATAAATAAAATTAGTGAAGATTTTCAAGCAGGTTAAATAAATAGCTGATAGCTATATTGTGAAATATGCACTGTCAAAATTCTATTAGGATAAATATATAAAATAGGTACATGAATAAAGGTTTAACTTGGAATGCTATTATGCAGGCAAATTCTTACTTTTTTCCTCCCAAAATACATTGGATAACTATTTAACATTTAGATTGAAAACAGTTTTATTCATTACTGTTTGTATTAATGTATCAGTGGTTCAAAAGAAATATATACTCTCAGATGTCTTATAAGTGATTATGACACTATATCTTTTCCAGGGTCTGGTAAATTACAGGTAATAAAACATCTAATATTCAAAGGTGACTTGAAAAAATTAAGTAAATAAAAGTGACTAGAAATTTCCATTTAGAATATCTTGCTTCTTGGTTAATATTACAGTCCAGATGGATTTTTTTAAAACTATATTACATTTCTTTAAAGATTAAACTGCAATTTCTCAATTTTAAAATAAATTATATTAGAAAAACTTAGTGGAAAATATAAAGGATGAATTTGACAATTTCTAGTACAGTTACGGGTTTTTTGGCATAAAATGTGTTTTATCTTTACCTGAATTTTAGTTTCTAACTTCATGAGCTACTATAAAATATATACACTCTTTTATCTATTAAATAGTCATCATGCATCTCTTCTAATTTGCATATATTTATATTAATGCAGTGACTTTCTTTTCTTCATTTGCCTTTTAAGACACCTGGGTATTTTCTTATATCTATTTTTAGTTAAAATAATGTATTGTTCAACATAATAAATAATATCTGATTAGTAGATTTTTTTTCTTTATTAGGTGGTAAAAGATAAAAATATACCTTATATCATAGTGTCTTTCAAAACAGCTCTGTACTGAGACTTTTAAATTGCTAGAGATTCTTAAGCAATGATTTTATTCATAATCAAGCTCCAACCCCATATGTATTCTCATATCATTATCCCATTCCAGTATTTGTTTCATTTTTTCCTTGAACATGTACAGTTTATATTGCCCAGCAACTTTTGAGACTGTTCCCATCCTTAAAACCTGGTCAACCTACCAGATATCACATCACTAAAGAGTAATAACTCTCTATCTCCCAGAAACTGTAAAATGCCAATGGCTGCTTATCTACACGTGAAATTTCACATAGTCCTCCCTGCTCCATACTGAAACTTTTGCATAGAGTAACAATTGTAGTAATTTTTTATGTACAGTTTTTTTTTTTTGTTCCTTTTGTAAAACACCTGTTTTCTTCGTTATTGTCCACTCCTGTCACTTTCAATCATAGGTGGTGTGGTTGTGACTCGCATGTTTCATTTAGTACTGAGAACTCAACTTTATAGTCTCATTTAGTACTGAGAATTCAACTTTATAGTCTCATGTTATCTGAATGTTGATCAGTTGGGTTCTCTGGTAACTATTATGTATTTTAAAAATAAGCTTATCTGATGAAGCTTGACTCGTGTTCTCTTCTACAAATTTAGCAATAATTCATTAGAAATTCATTTCAATTCTAAATGAATTTGACAAAATAATAGTATTATATTTTCTGTAATATTTAGAATATATAGTCCAGTTAACACTTCTGTCCCTTATATTGACATTTGATCTAATCAGAGAGAAAGTATTATTGCACAAGATTGTATAGATTTTCAAACCCATTATTATTATAACTTGAACAATTTAAACAGAATTTTCATCTTAACAATTATATATCAATACTGTTTAAATCTTTCATGGTGAGTACTGATGTTATTGAATTAAGAGATATATGCAAAGTGTTCATCCTTGTTTTGAAATTTCTACTTTGGAAACTATTTATGAGATATGCATCCTCACAGAACTTAGAACGAGGAGAAATAAAGCTGTCACTTCATTAGAAATTTCATTTCTGCTGGACAGCTTTCATGTTGCTTAAAGGAAATATGCTGAAGAACAGAAGTAATACTGTTATCATAGATTAATGCAATATATATGTGTATGTTATGAATATTGTGATAAATCTGTCACAGTTGATTCCTTTGCATGATACAGAATAGGGTATTGTACTGGCTAGTTTTGTGTTTCAACTTGACACAGGCTGCAGTTATCACAGAGAAGGAGGCTTCAGTTGGGGAAGTACTCCATGAGACCCAGCTGTGGGGCATTTTCTCAATTAGTAATCAAGGGGGTAGGGCCCCTTGTGGGTGGTGCCATCCCTGGGATGGAAGTCTTGGGTCCTATAAGAGAGCAGGCTGAGCAAGCCAGGAAAAACAAGCCAGTAAGAAACATCCCTCCATGGCCTCTGCATCAGCTCCTGCTTCCTGACCTGCTTGAGTTCCAGTCCTGACTTCCTTGGTGATAAACAGCAATATAGAAGTAAGCTGAATAAACCCTTTCCTCCCCAACTTGCTTCTTGGTCATGATGTTTTTTCAGGAATAGAAACCCTGACTAAGACAAATTTGTACCAGCATAGTGGGGTATTCCTGTGACAACCTGACCATATTTTCGGGAGGACTGTGGAAGGACTTTGGAACTTTGAGCTAGAAGAGCCATTGATTGTTAAGAACTCTGTAGGAGCTTGGAAAATCATGTTGAGAACAGTGCAGAGATGGAGGCCTGGCTTGTGAAATTTCAGAGGGAAAATTAAAGACTCTTATCAGGGCCATGTTGTTTTAATTGTGAAGATTCTGTGGTTCTGGTTAGCTGGGGCTGAAGTATCAGCTGTGATTAAGAAGATGCCAGAACTACTAAAGTGAAAACTTTGCATTACTGGGACTCTTGATGCTGGTTAGCTGGAGCTAAGAGATTGGCAGTGATTAAGAAGAGACCAGCATCACTGAGGTGACATCTTCTGGAAAGTGTTTTTTGAGAGCACAAGGAGGTTGTGTTCCAGAGATAGCCAAGGCTGTACTTTGTGCTGCAGCAGGACTTGGTAATGTGTAAGAGGCATCCAGGTGGTACTGGTTTTGAAGGCACAAAGGGGTCATGGAGAGCAGCTGAGGCTCGGCACAGTGAGAGGCCATGGAAGGCCATTGGTGAAGGTGCAGCCTCAGTTTGCAATTCATGGCCCAGGACTGAAGGTGTCATGCAAAGGAGTTGAGGCTTGACACCATGAAGACAGTCTATGAGAGGCTATTGGTAAAGCCTAGTTACAACAGTGTTTTGGGAATGCCAGTACCATGCAATGACCACCAAGGACAGCAGCAGCAGTGGAGTACAGACATCTGGAGCCCAGAAGACAAAATGTGTGCTACAAAGGGCAGAGCTGGAGAAGTAACCCAAGCCGTTGGAGGAATCCAGAAGATTGTGAGTGGATCCCAAACATTGGATGGCTGGAGTTTGATTTTTGCTTTTGATTGTGACTGTGCCCTGATATTTTTCCCTCTTGAAGGAAGAAAGTATTTTAGTGGAGCCCACAGTTAAGAGACTTTAAAATTTAAAAGATATTGGACATTTTAAATTGATTGAACTTTTAATATGTAAAGACTGTGGGACTTTAGATCTTGGGGATGAATAAAAACATAAGGGTTGAGACTTAATAGTGACGTGTTTTTGTGTCAAGTTGACAAGGGGTCACTTGAACTGCCTAATTTTGTGTGTCAACTTGACACAGGCTGCAGTTATCAAAGAGAAGGGAGCTTCAGTTGGGGAAGTGCCTCCATGAGACCCAGCTAAGGGGTATTTTCTCAATTAGTGATCAAGGGTGTAGGGCCCCTTGTGGGTGGTGCCATCCCTGGGATGGAAGTCTTGGATTCTATAAGAGAGCAGGCTGAGCAAGCCAGGAAAAACAAGCCAGTAAGTAACATCCCTCCATGGCCTCTGCATCAGCTCCTGTTTCCTGACCTGCTTGAGTTCCAGTCCTGACTTCCTTAGTGATAAACAACAATATAGAAGTAAGCTAAATAAACCCTTTCCTCCCCAACTTGCTTCTTGGTCATGATGTTTGTGCAGGAATAGAAGGCATAGATGTCTTATACAGGAAATCTGAAGAAGGTGTCTTGATATTTGCCCTAAATGTGACCTAAGTAAGAGACTATGATATTGAAAGCAGAGGAACAATATTTTGCGTATGGAACAACCTATCAATGGCACAGATGTAACAACTACTATGTGCTACCCATTGTTTAGTATTTAACTATAGCTGGTGGACAGGAAAGAAGAGAGTGAGAATTCAGGATTGCTTCAATGTCTTACTTGGTTGTGGTTCTGAATGTTCTCTAAGAGTTGAGTTTTATCAAATTCTTGCATTTTCAGTTGCACTCTTGACAAATGATGGTAAATTCAGGAAGTAAGATGCATTTTGAGTTCCATAGGTCAGGAGCTATGCATGCCGAAGGAACCATATTGTTCTTCTTCCCTTCTTTCTAGGAGCTGTTTTTATTACAATAGATCTGCTATATACATGTAAGGAAATATCTACCAATATTTCTTGAAGCCAAAGCACATGATTGTGGCCATGAACTTTGAAAGTTATGGAGTCAATAGATATTTCTTCTTTACTTTAGTTTCCATAGAGATAACAATTTAATAACACAATGTTGAACAATATGATGCCTAAAGAAAGAATCACAAAGACAACTAAGTTTAAACCTAAAAGATCACTATGTTAAGAATGTATCTCACATGTCTTCATAAAGAGAAAAGTCATTAAAGATCATTGTACCAACAACTGATACTCAGTGACTTGAGCAAATAAAAGTAATTTTCTGGTTATTAATGGAAGAACACTTTAAGTAAAGGAAACTGCCAAAACAAAGACATGCACATGATTAATATAATAACCCAGGTAGGACTGAACTATGAATCCACATCAAGTTAAAAAAATGTGATTAAAACCTTAGATCTATCTTGAGGAGACTATGGAAGGGGGCTGGAAGTATATATAAGGAAATAAATAAAGAGATGAAACAAATTGAGCTATATAAATATGTATTTATATACTGAGACAAAGATGCTTCTTGTAGAGGGTGAAGATTGGGCTTAAGATGTTAGAACTATTAACATTTAATTATTAGAAATAATTCAAAAATACATGATAAGTAGCTAATTCAATACCTATGAGTTAAACTAATGGAAAATATTTACTTTAGAAAAATTAAACTGGTGTTAGAAAAACATAATTTGTATTGAAAGCCACAGTACTGAGCTAACTATTAAGTGAGATAAGTAGAAGTTGAGTAGAGGAAGATGACCCTTAAGAAAACCCAATATATTAGAATATTCAGAGTCTAACTTAAGAAACAAAAGTGGTACATTATTAATATTCATTCCATAATATATTTTTAGATTATATTATACATTCTTTGTGCATCTGATTTGAATTTGGGCATCATGTCCAATCTTTAGTCTGTCCAATTGAAAATTAACAAGCACTTTTGTAAACCAGGTTATCAAAAGTCTACCAACACTTAATATGTGATTAAAAGCATAAATGGTGGAAGCTAGTGAATAATCTTTCCTCTTCTTTAAACAAGAGTCTTGTTTACGCATAAAAATTTCCTGTGATGAAATTCTATTTATTTAAAATGTTTTTAAATTTTAACAAATTGAGATAAATTAAAATCATATATCTTTTCTCATCATAATGCAATAAAACTTAAATCAATATAAATTAAAATAAAAATAAAAAAATAAAAGAACTAATAAAAAAAATTCCCTGACTTCTTGTTTCTACTTTAGACATGCTCTATTCAATCAGATCTTGATTGGCATTCCCAGATAGGCCTTTGATGAAATTTGAGCTCAATGTGTTCTCTTTCTGTTCTACAATTACCATGAATAGAGCCTTCCTACTTATTTTAACAAAAATGAGAACATCATCTTTAATAGTTTCATCATTATGACCTGAAATGAACCAGTTCATAAAGTAGCATAAAAAATGATTCTCTGAAAGGTGATATTTTGAAATCTAGAAGAGAAAAACATTAGAAAGGAGTGATATTCATGTTATATGGTGTTATTAAAGCAAGTGCCCCAAATTCTCATCCTTATGAGGTCTTTGGTCATCTTTCTCATAGACTCAGCTGAATAAATGAATATTTCTTCTAGAAAACAAGACGAAAGATCCATGGAAGCAAGAAGACAGACATTTTTGACCAAAAAGATTTTATAAAATATTGAAGCAGACAACCTTGTTTATAGAGTAAAATATGTGCATGGGTGAATATTTGCCTTAAGATATAATTCAGTATTGTTGAATAGATTTATAATCCTGATACTGATTCTTAGGAGAGTGAATAAAATATTAATGGGAGACATGCTGAGATTACTGTAAAGGAGCATCTGTAGGGTATAGGATTCCATGCACACAGGATGTAGGTTTTATAATTATAAAAATATGGAAATATATATTTGCATTGAAAGCTAGATAGAGGAATGTATATGCTAAATACCAGATACAACCTGTGAACTAGATTTTGGTGGAATGTGCATTCCTTTCTTACAGACTTGTAAGGAAATAACGTTATAAGCAGAGATCTGAGACTTTTGAGATGATGAGTACTTTGTATCTTCTCTGTAGTCCTTTGTAAGGATGTTTTAAAATTGTCTTTGAAACTAAAACTAAGAAATAAAAACGGCTTAGTTAGACATTCTCACTGACACTTTTACAAGGCTTGATAAACAGTTAGAGTTGGAATATAATCAGTCTAGAGACAATGATCCTGGATTTCTTTAGCTCTCTCGGTATTCTCCTCTGCATGTAACCTTAGAAATATCTTCACAACCATTAAAAAAAATACTTTGGATTGTAGATACAGCCTACAATCACAGTGTCCAACCAGCCAAAGGGCGAAGAAATGCTTTAGGATCGTCTCTAAGAGCTCAGTGCACGCTTTTCCCTACTGTGCTGGAACTCATCCTGCCGATGTTTCCATCAGTGTATTTGAAAAGTGACATCATATATGATTTTCTCTGTTTTGTTACCATAAATTCTTCACCAATCTGTTACCACACGGAAACATGGAATTTGGAGTTACCTGAACATGTGTTCTTAAGCCATGTTTACTCATTATCAGTTGAGTTTCAGATTAACGGTATTATATAGGAACTATTTCTGATTTCTGCATTCTTTCTTATTCTCTATCATAATTTTCTAGAACACCCTGAATTTTGCTTTATCCAGATCCATGCCATTTCATATTTTATTTATAGTAAACAAGCTTGTCTCTGAGGTGGGTCAATATGGTCCCTACTGTTCAACTGAATTTTTTCAGCTCCTCACTTCCATCATACCCAAATATGGAAAGTCCTCAGCTGGTTAACACTAAAAGAAAATGAATGAATAATTAAAATCTGCAATAGAGCATTTAGGAACTCTATTAGTTATAAGACAAACTTGCTATATTGGCTCAAAAATACGTTTGTTAAAACATATTTGGGATTATGTATAATTTGATTATTTAGTTTTATATTTCCACTGAAACTTAGTTTCAATATAGAAAGAACATTATCACTATTATTTATCTTAATACACATTTAAAAAGAGAACACAAACATGGGAAAGAGATGTGCTGGGGAAGTTTTCCAACTGAAATGGGAGTGAAGTGGTGTGGATGGATAGGAACCAAGTATACTGTGTTCACGTCCAAAATCCCCAATTAATAAAAATGTATTTAAAGATAACTGGAAAAGAATACTAGCAATTATCTATAGTAATTTAACCAGAAATACCTTATCTGTTTCCATTCTAGCTTGCAAATAATTGACACAAACACCTGTTAAGTTTATAAACAAGCTGCAACCCTAGGCTGGTCAGGTTTTGACCTGTTGTACTTCCCAGCCAAAGGCTCCATGGACTTGTTAATGTGTTTTTGCCCTGGCTTGCTCTGGTCCACGTGTATCTTCTTGTCTACTCTGTCATTGCAATCTCATGGCAAATAATGGTCTCACTACCTTCTTTCCCCATAGTCCTTCTCTTACTTGTTACTTTACCTGACACCCCATGGCTGAAGTCGGAAGTCCAGCCTTCCTATTTCTTCTGCTGAGCTACAGTCTGATCAACCCTTTATTAGCCAATTAGAAATACTTGGGGGGAAATTTCAACACAACGCTGATACTGGAGATGGTTCAATAATCATGACAATGCTGGCCTCAGTGATATAACCAGATCTCTTGCCACAGTGCATAAGACCAACGAGTGACAATAGAAAGAAATTAAAAATGTGAAGTATCAGTCATAAAAGAGAAGTGTAATTAAGATGACAATGAACTTCCCATAAACAAAGCATTGACCTGATGAGCCAGTTACATGTAAAGCAGACTTCTATCTAATGCTTAAACCTGTAAGGCCAGACTTCCATCTAATGCTTAAACCTGTAAGGCTTTTATAAAAGAGGAATCCAAATGTAACTTGAGATTCACACATCATGCTGTCTCAGCACTGGAGGCTTTGAAGGAGGCTGTATTCTCCATGCTCATCCATTATTCATCATGACAAAAGGCTCTATACCAGAAAACACTACCTTCCCTTTGATCTTTTCACCTCTGGCTGTGTTAACCCAGCAGCTTTCATGCTCTTGTCTTAGGGTTCCTGATTTTTAACTCAAAAGAAGAACGGAGGAAAAAAAGACACAGAGAAACACTTACATATATCATAGTGTGAGTGTGAAAGCCAGGAGAGCCCTGAGGAATTAGCCTAACTGAAGATTTTGCAGAAATAGGTTGTGATTTCTTTGAGGTTTGAAAAGTAATGATTTGGGGGTTTCCTACCAATGAAAGTAGTTGTGTATACTGACCTCGGGTGCAGAATCAGCTTCTGAAGATGATTTTGTCACACTCGAATAGATGAGAAAGTTTAGGAAAAAAACAAGAAGTGAATATGTAGGCATTAATAATTTATCGTAGATTGATAATACCAGAAATCAGCATTTCCCATTAAACCTCTTATGTGCTGAGGGATGTCCACTTACCACATCTTTGTATGTTCAGGTCTAAGTCTCCAATGATTCAGAATAGGATATTTTAAGAAATATTTCTCAAATGAATATAATTACATCATTTCCCCTGGTATCCTCCCCTTCACTCTCATTAAAAATCATGGAGTATTTTTCTATAATTGGTGTGTTTGTCTTTGTATGTGTTTATTCCTAAATATATCAATATAACTTGCTCACCCTGTCTAATGAAGCTTGCATGAACATGATTTCAGAGCAAACCATCTGGTACTGGGTAACACAATATGATATGGAGGTAGCTTCTTTCAGAATGAAGTTATCAAGTTTACCCATCATTGGCAAAGAGCCTTATTCCACTATGGCGGTATGTTTATAAAAGGAGGAAGTTTTATAGGCATTTTGGAATATCATTTAAAGATCTAGTTATAAGTAGATCTAGTTATAACTATCACATATATAAGAATGGGACTGGAGCATGTCCTTCATCCAAACCCTTCCTAAGGAATCAAACTTACCTGTCTTGATTGAGAACTTTTGACTTTTGAGACAGTAACATTTTTTGTTGTTTAAGCTGACCAGTGTGCAGTGAGTGAACAAAAGAAATAAAAAGGAAAGGAAAAGATGTGACTGTTCCTAGGTGTGGTGGAGGAGAAAGTTTATTACAGATATGTGGGACAGTATAACCAAAGGAAGAGACATCTGTAAGAGTTCAGGTTAATCATGACCCTGAACCATGTCGGGAGAGGGAGAGATAAAAGAGAGAGAGAACCAAGAGCAGCAGCTAGCGGGCCAAGGTATAAAAGAAGCAAAAGAGAGGCAGAGATAGTGAAGGTAACCAAAATACCTGCATTATGTAGAGCTAAAGAATTCAGTGTAAAGGGCAAGGTATTCCAGCTTACTTTGTTTAGGCAAGGACTGAGGGATGCTAGGAGGCCAGGTCTGCTTTGATATGTTAAATATGCATCTCAACCACTTGCTCTGGGTTTGAAACTTAACAGGTATCACTTTGTTAAGGCATCTCCAGAAAACAAGCTGTACCCTGTTTATTTATTTATTTATTTTTTATTTTTCAGTTGATAAATACTTGCTTGTTATATTCCTATCAAAGTGCAATTGAATGCATTAGAGGAGCTGGTCTTCAAAGACTATGATATGCAAATCAGTTAAAACATATGTGCTGGTACAATGGGATAGAAATTTTATCTCCATCTAGTTTTTTAAATATAAATAAGAAAACATTGATCAGCTTGGTTAAAGAGATGACTCAACACTTACGAGCACTGGCTGATCTCAAAGAGGAGCCTGGTTCGATTCCCAGCACTGACATGAAGGATAATAAACTTCTGAAATTCAGTTCCAGAGGAGTCAAAGTCATCTTCTGACTCCCATGAATGTCAATCTCTCCTGTGGTGCACCGATATATATATATATATATATATATATATATATATATATATATATATAAAGTTAAACAATGATACACACGAAGTAAAAATAAATAGATTTAATTATTTTAAAAAAATGTTTTCCTCTAGGCTAGGGCTATAGTGAATCTGAGAAAATTTGTGTTGAGCAGACATGAAGACCAAGGTCATAGTCATAGAATCACACAAAATCAAGGGAGGGAGTATATATCTGAAATCTAAGAACTTACAATATAGAAGCAGCATCTTCATAAGTTCAATGTTATCTTCATCTGCTAAGTAATCAAGTCTCAAGACCATCCTAGAATGCAAGAAATTCAACAAGAGAGAGAAAGCAAGGGGAAAGAGAGAAAAGGAGGAGGAAGAAGGGGAAATGGAATGGGACAGGGAAAAGAAAGAGGAATAAGAAGAAAAGAAAGGAAGGAAGGAGAAGAGAAGAGGAAGAGGAAGAATAATGAATGCGAAAAAAAGAACAAGAAGAACAAGTATCAAAGAAGCCAGAGACTTTGTAACAGACCAGTGACTCACTGCAAAGACATTGCAGAAGGAAAATGTGGGGATAGATGGGTAGAGTATTGGACATACTGTCACACACCACGGCTTCCAAGATGAGACATTTTCTGTGTTTTATTTGTTTATGTTTTATTTTACTATATTTATTTTTTATTTTACTTTCGGCGGAAGTCGTGATGGCCGAAGACAGATATGAGGGGATAGGGAGATGAGTTAGACTAGTATGCATAATATGAATCTCAGAAGAATACTAAAAACTTTTGAAAAGAGGGAAAAGAAAAATGAGAACAAGAATACAGTGGGAAGCCTACAAGGTCTTCAGTCTACACAAAGAAACCTACATAGGCTGTCAAAAAGGTACTGTGCTCAGGGAAAAGTACACTAATTGAGTATCCATTACCAAAGAATCAAGAATCAATCTTGACAACATACATACAATTAAAATTATACAGCCTGAATAGGTTACTTTTAATTATATATATATATATATATGCACACACACACATATATATGTATTAATATTAGTAATTTTATTTTTGTTCAAACTTACAAGTTTGAATGTATATATATGCATATATATACATATATATACACACAATTTGTGTATATACAAAGAAAATAAACTTTTGCATTTACATGTATTGTTATGTTTTGTTATATTATGTGTGAGAGTGTTTGATGGGAAAACTCCATGTAATATGAGTATAAAATTTTATATTTGAGTATAAATAGATTTTTTATACTTCTTATATTACTGCTTGAATTATAAGATTCATGAATGATTGTTATTTTAATATGTCAATAATACATCTTACAATATATCTCAACTTATTGTACATAGCAGTTTGTTGTCTAATGAATCAATCATGGTGCAATATTAGGAAATTTGTTTAAGGATGGGTTTTCTATAAATTTCCTACTTAGAATAAATGATTCTAAGTATCACAAAAATTCAGAATTTTCCCCAAAAGAATTCACAAGACCCAATTAGGTATGGCAAAAACCAAACAAATAAAAATACATATTTATATGATGAACTACCTAGTACCCTCAGAGCTCCCAGGGACTAAACCACCAACCAAAGAGTACACATGGGGGGACTCATGGCTGCTGCAGCAGTATATATATGGCCAAGTCAGTCATCAATGGGAGGAGAGGCCCTTGGTTCTGTGAAGGTTCTGTGCCCCAGGGTAGGGGAATGCCAGGGCCAGGAAGCAGGAGAGGGTGGGGTGGTGAGCAGGAGGAGGGGGGGGAGGGAACAGAGGGGTTTTTTTTTTTTTTTTAATTTTTTCTTTTTTTTGGAGAGGAACCTGGGAAAGGAGATATTGCATGACATGTAAATGAAGAAAACATCTAATAAAAAAAGAAAAAAGAAAGAAAAAAATATTTAACCTGGGCATGGTGTCACAGGAGAGTGAGACAACATTGAGAATTTGAACAAAAATAAGCTACATACTGAATCTTAGGTCATTCTAGATGACATAATGATACCTTGAATGGGATAGAAAGATATGAAAATTTAAAAAAATATTTACTTGTAAATTTTTTCTTATTCTTTAGTGTCCTGCTCATCTGTCTATGTACTGATAAAATGGAAGTACAATAAGTAAAATAAAAAGAACTTTAGAACTATTCACCAGTAAAACAATTAAATAAATGAGTAGATAAATGTAACACTTTTATCTACTCAAGATAAAACACTTTTATCTACACAAGAAATATTTTCTTGAAGAAAAAGAGAAATGAGATGCACTATTAACCTTACATGCACTGACATCACTGCTTCCACAAAGGCAGTCCTGCTGATGAGATCACTTCCAAACGTATTACCTTTCCAGACATTTCCCACAATATTCTTTTGTATTTAGAGTTCTTTAGTATGTCTTTGTATTTATTTTGGCTTAAAACTTCTGATATACTCCAAGTATACTTAATTGATTGATCTCTCTTGAATTTATTTTCTGTTTATAAAATGATAATCCAATCTCCACTACTTGCTATCAGTACATCAAAATGAAACCTTGCTAAATGTTGCTGAGTCTATCAAATGTTTGGGAAAATTATTATCCTTGAAGAAGCCATAACCAAAAAGTTTTGGGTATTCTTATTTTTTCACAACCTTAAAGTCACTGAATATCATAAAATATTCTCAAACATTTCATCTGTGTTCATTCATAAATTCTAGTTTAATTCTTATTATTTAAAAATGAATAATTTTAGCTAGACATGGTACCATGAGCCCTTTATCACAGAATTTCAGAGGCAGAGGCTGGGGCATATCTGTGTCCATGTCTAACTTGGTCTCCTTAGGAAGGTCCAGGATAGTCAGAAGTACATAGTGAGACACTGGGTGAAAAATAAACACAACAAAACAAAACAACCACCACAAACCCCAGAAAATTAGTAATTTAATTTCAGTCCATGCTTCTAAAATTTTAGGTTTTGATATTCAAAACATTATCATGTCATACATTTTTAGTTAAATATTTGGCTTTCAAAGAAAACAGAAACGGACTTTGAACTACCTTTCTTGCCTGATTGATCATTGAAGGAGACCATGGGAAGAAACCAGGACCCAAAGGGATGCAGAAATAAAAGCATGATGGTAGCAGTAAACAGTTTTGTCTGTAGAGCTGTAGGTTCTTAGGGTTTAACAGATGTGTATGACAACTAATGTCAATAGTATGATATTATTTGACGAGTAAAAACAACACGTTTAGAAGCTTACATAACCAATACCATGTCTGTTGTTTTGATATTTTAAAATCAAAATATTTGATATTGACAGTTTTTAGGATTTTTTTGCTTTTACATTTCTTCTGTCACCCATTCTTGCTCTATGTATCTCTGCATTTGAATATACATAAGTATTCTTAGTAATTTAGTTACTTAATTGGCTGATTTCTATAGTAAAATATTTATTTAATTTTATTATATTCAATAGTATCTCTATCTATCACTATATTTTGCAAGACTGTAATTTATTCCTCCATACATTGTCTCTGATCAAGGCTGCTTGTTTCTATCATTTTCAAAGTCAGATACATCTCCATTCATTCAGAAAATGCAAAACCACTATTTCTGAGATTTTAGTCTATTTCTTTTCTTCTTTTATTACATAATAATATGCATATATATGTAAAGTACTAAGTTTGAATTTATTTTATGAACTACCAAGTAGTATGAAGTATGAAATATGTTTCAATTTAAATGTGAAGTATGAAATATGTTTCAATTTAAATGTATAATATTTAAGAGTTTTAATTTTTAGAATCTTATTTTGGTATTTAAAAGATACATGTTATGTAAATTTTAAAGTATTACAATTTTAAAAGTTACAATAAAGCTCTTCATAACTAATAAAGAAACAATTAAAAGATATACAAGTCAGAAAATTAATTTGTTGCCTTAAAATGATACTGTGTATTTTATGAGATAAAATTTACATGCTTATAACTATAATTATCCCTCACTCACAAAGAGTAGCCATTGTTCTGAGAAAACTCTTAGAGACACTTGGGCTCTAATTGTGTTGCTAAGAGTACAGTTTAACCTCAGACAATTACTATGGCAATAAAGTTAATGATCTCATTAAAAACACACCAACATATTTATAGGGCTGTTAACTGGATATACTTATTCAAGGTCCATGAAAGGCAGAAGATTTTAATAGGTAGAAATAAAATAGTGGGCATTTTTGTCATTTATAAATATTTTTAAAAAATTAATAAGAATCATGATTAATTACAATGGGAAATAATGAAAAAGAAAAATATATTGAAGAGCTTTTGAAAATCACTTTCAATATAATTTAAATTTAACAAAAGCATTATTGAAATGTTTATAACATTAAACAGACTGATACAGCACTTTCTTGTTTTTGGAGGAATTTACATATTGCTTTCTTCAATGAAGACTTCTCACATCTAAACAAGTCTCCCCTTTTGAATCTCTAGAAGGATTTATTATTTAATTTTTATTTTGTTTTTGAAAATAGATTCTTCTCTCCCACAATACATCCTAAATCATACTGAAACATAGTTTTCCATCCCACACACTCCTCCCAGCGTTCCCCATCTACTCTCTTCCCCAGATATAATTCCTCTCCATTTCACTTCAGAAAAAAGCAAGCCTCCAAGAGAAACCCAACATGGCAAAAACAAGACTCGATAATACAAAACAAAAGCCCACATATTGAGACTTCAAAGGCAACACAATAGGAGAAAAAGTGTCCCAGGAGCAGGCAGAGTCAGAAACACGCCCCTTTCCCATTGTTTTGATTCCCCCAAACACCAAACTACCAGCTATACACATACACTCTGTCTGTGATCCCCTATTAACCCTGAATGAACTAAACTCACAGAGATTGAAGTGTCAAGCCTGTTACTTAATTTCTTAAGTGTACACTATTAAAATATAGTTTTATCATTTCCCCTTCCTTTTTTGTTCCTCTAACCTTTCCCCTGTACCTATCTTGCACTCTCTCAAATGAATCTCTATTTTGCAATTGCTACACTCTCTATAATTTCTATGTTCTCAAATTATTCTCTATTTCTTTGTTTATATATATATTAGTATAATTATATTTATATATTAGTATAATTATATTACTTAGGAGTATATATTTATTACTTGGAATGGTATATTTCTAAGTATGTAAATACACTTGCTCAACCTATATAATAAATAGTGTTACATATATTATTTCAGGCTGACAACTTGGTATTAATTAATTTGTGGCCTTTTCCTTGGGGAAGAATATTTCTACAATTGTTATTTAGTCACTTGTATTACTCTGTGTAGGACTGGGCCTCCATGAGCTTTCCTCCTTTCATGTTAGCATGTTTATTTGTGTTGTCCTTGTTCACGACCTGTGTAACCTGCCGTGCTGATAGGACTTTACTGCTGCAGCTTCTCTTCTCTGACATTTATAGGACACAAAATTTAGCAGCAATTTTTTGGTTTCCCGGCTCTTACAATCTTTCTACCTCCTCTTCTGAAAGGATTCCTAAGCCTTAGGTACAAGAGTTGTATTCTAGATATATCAGTTGGGACTTGACACTACAAATCAATTGTACTCAGATAAATTTTTAATTATTTGTTCATTTTTAGTTGACAAATTATATTTTTATACAAGATATTCTGATCATGTTTTCCCATCCCACTATTTCTCCTTTCCTACTCCAGAACACCTCAACTCCATGCTCTCTTTCTTTCCTTTAAAGATATACAAAAATACAAAAAAAAGTAAAGGAAAACAAAAAGAAACATGCCCCCCCCACCTCCACCACACAACACAAACAGAAAAAAAGATATACAGGTAAAACTGGTTTATCTTCCTTCAACAGCCATTGACTGCTTATACTTTCTTATCTGCAAAGGGATCTTGGTAAATCTATCCCACCTATGATTATAGGTTGATTGAATAAGTCCAATCTGCCAGTCTTATGGATAGTGCAATAATGTTGAGAGATCCCTAGAACAATCCAACTGTCCTATCCAGTAAAATTCATCTTGCTGCAGTTGTCCATATTTGAAGCTCTTTCAAACTTTCTATTCCATCTTCTACCAAATTCCCAGAGCCTTAGATGTAGGGTTTGTGTCATATTATGTCCCATTTAGATCTGTGTCTCTACAAAATATTCTTTGCCTTTCAATCAGTTGTGGATTCTCTGTCTTGGTCTCCATCTACTGCAAAAATAAACTTTTTTTTTCAATAATCAATATGTGCTACACTTACTCGTGGGTATATAGATAAATATTTAAAATGCAGATCTAACAGTCTGATCCATTTAGTCAGCATGATATAACTAGCTGTGTGGGTAGAGTGTGGGTAGGTCACTTAGTGGTTTCCAGCATATCAGAACAGTTGTCAGGACGCTCATCTCTTCTCGGTACCATTGCTGGCCAATCTACTCAGAATAAGCTTCTTAAGTATTCCCTGGGACCAAGAGAAGTTTTGGGATGACAATGTGACTCATGTCTGGCTCACATTGCTAATTTGACTGAATTTAAAAATAACTTCTTGGCTGTTTCATAATAGGAGGTGGACAAGCTTGTTAAATTTGTATTCTAATGTAGGTTTCTGGAGAAGGGTACCTTCTGGCTGGAATTTTCCTCTGCAGCAATGTAGAACTGAGGAAATGTAACTCTTCAGAATGGGCTCAGGTCATCTGAGAGTTTCAGCTTTTTCAAGCAACACATTCTTCAGTTTTTTTCATGACAAGTGGGGAGACTACAGGCTGACCTCCCACCTGCTGTTTCCACTGATTCCTTCCATCTTGATTCAAGGTTAGTCCTTGAGGCACAAAAGTGTAGCACTGTATTGTCTTCTGTACAAGATTCTCAGGTCTCCTTATACTCTGCAGTGATCGCTATATGTGTTAGACCTTGGTCTCTACTTCTCCAGTGAATTGTTTATTGCATCTTATTTGGTCTGAAGTCACGGAGAGAAACTAACAATGAATGCTCTAGTGACCTACCTTGTTCAAATCCACCATCAAATTTTTCTACAGTACATATCAATTAGTTATATACAACAATTATTTCAATGAGATTATCAATAGTTGGCTAGTTAGCCAAAATTTACAAAGTCTCTCTAGAAAGTATATATTTTTTTATATTTATTTTTTTTAATTAGGTATTTTCTTTATTTACATGTACATTTTCCCTT